>JAZHYW010027536.1:0-31350 GCA_037355805.1 Ixodes ricinus | reverse complement strand
CAAACTAGGCCAATTTAGCCCACATACAAAAACGGAGCGGATGACAACACACAAATTGCCCAGATGTAAAAAAAAAGGGTACTCCAGTGTCTAGCATCTTCCATATCTGACAAGGTAATGACTTGACACTTTCCCAAGATCACAAACTGGTAAAAAAAAAAGGTGATAACAAAACATAGGGTGAAGCAGATAACAAAATGTGCCAAAACAATTTTTGCAGCGATACTATTTTGTTTTCCCCACAAGGTAGGCATTCACAATGCTATATACAAGTGTTACTCTCTCAGAAACAAAGGAAACATGCTGTATCCGTAATTTCTCATCAAAAGATTGACGTAATCAAATTGCAATATCAGCAGCATTGATGTTTTCTAGTACTTTCCAAAGATGGCAGGGTCATCCACTCTTTCTGGTAAACGACTGCAGTAATTATCACAAATCCTCAACTGGTTTTGGCTTGCTCTTTACACGTCATGCCAAATGCTGTAGCCCAGATCCCTTAGTTATGAAGACCAACTAGGTAGTCCTATACTTTGTTTCGGCTTAAGTCCAGACGCAGCCGACGTTACGAGCTAATGGGACCAATCAAGCAGCGTCAAAAGTGCAAGTCACTGGGTCTTTTTTGTTTGATTGGTTCAGCGGTGATAAACACTTTCATAAACATGACGAACACCATGATGGTGGCCTTTTAACGCTGGCTGATTGGTCCCATCAGCTCGTAGCATCGGCTGCTTTTGAACTTGAGGTGAAACACTGTATAGTGCTAAGCAAAAAAGCAACGCTGTCATGCACCCTAAATGGTGTGCATTGTCCTCCTGGGACTACCACTGTAGTTGGCACAGGGTGACTGTGAAATCTTTGTCGGCTACCTATCAAACCAAGCTGGTGGCCACACTGCTATTGTAGCAAGGTAAGCAGGCATTACTTCTGGTGATCAGCTTACGGATATGCTCACACACATGCAAGTGGTTTAGGACCTTACTTCCCGACTGTTCTCTACAACAGTATGTAATGTATAAAACCGACATGTAAACTAGACAGCTGAAAGTGACTTCCCCTTGCCTGCAACACAAAACCTCGCATTTGACACAGGAGTGCTACTAGCTATTGTCTCCTAGAGGAAGTGCCACACAGGAAGCCAGAATATGTGAGGCCTATGAAGTAAAACAACTCACACACAAAACCTATACTAAATGCACTGCTGCCAGAACAGCAGCAACAAATGGTCTGCAGTGTCTGAAGATAATTTAATGCTTTCCTTTTGTGCCACTCCTACCACATCCAACAGCTGGCAACCATAAACCTTGAGAGAAAGGTGCCATGCCTACAATGTATGTTTAAATCTATCTTCACCATTCACATACTGAAAAAAAAAAAACGGCAAAAAAGTTTAGCTTAATGATGCATATATAGTTCCAATAGACCTTGAAAATGATGTTCTTCCTACCATTGTGGGACCCACAATGTCAAACCTCAAATTTCAGCAGATCTGCCCTATTGATGTCTGGCTGAGTTTCTATCACATGACTATGTCCCATGTTCAGCCGGGGGTAGCTTCACACTAGTGAGCAAAAAGAAAGTGACGGAGAAATTTTCACACTAAATAGGAACTTGAGATGGGTCAGCTAGTCTCGTTAAAATTTAATTGCTGCCATCTATCTCAACAGTACGGGAAGATCTTTGGAAGTAAAAGCCACTAAGCAAGGAGTGCATTTGTTTTCCCAGACATTGAAAACAATTGGGCATCAATCTATCCTCCTCCTGACAATTTTTTTTTACTTCCCAGATACGTATGCCAGCTTACCACGGTCATCATGTACGTGGTGATGCCCTACTTCTCTGCAATACTGAAACAGCCATAGCTCCAGACTGTACTGCCGTTCAGGATGACCAATAGAACAAATCTTCTGACTGGACAAGTATTTTCAAACTAGGAGTTTATTCATATGACAGCAGAAAAAAACAGTAAGTGAAATTAAATTGCTTGTATTGCCGACCTACTGAGCCAAACTGAAATACCCCATCGGACATATGCTAGTCGCAGACAGAATGATAATGGCAGGGTGCGTCTTTTGAACATTCGGCCTCCAGCACGTGTACGCACGCTCGAGCTGCACGTGACGTTGAATAACTGTCGAAGTTAAGAAGCTCACGCTGAAGGCGGAACAACTGAAACTCCTCCCTGCCGTTCTCACTTTGTCAGTATCTATACCCGAATAATTTAGTGTTACCAAGCTGTTCCCAAACCCATCATTCGTGTCAATCCTGACTTCCCAATCATTGCTCAAAACGGGGATGCTACTAAAAACAACTGACATAACTTGTTCGGAAGGAATGAAACTCGTAAAACCGATAAACAGACGCCAATAAAACTCGGCAGGCTGCCCCTAGCAACCGTTGCATCAAACTCGCTGCTGCAGAGGTATGACGCTGCTTTAGCCCCCTCATTTCTGAGAGAGTAACGGTAAAACAATGACAGGATCACAGGTAGGGGTGTGCAAACGGTGGTCCAGAATCCAGCAGTACAAAATCATTCGAAGCTCTTTAAGATGAGAGCTTAGGCAAGCTGGTGATTCATTAGAGGCAGCAACAGTGCAAACAAGACCAGTAGGAGGCATACACAGAAACTAAACGTCGATGAGTTGTAATGCTAGAGTCCCACTGGAGCAACAAGTAGAAGCAACCGACACCGACGGACCTTGTTCCTTTTGCAGCATGCACGCGAAGGTACCATTGGCAGGCTCGCAGTCTTTCGGTGCTCGTGAAGTAAGCACGAATGATTGTGAGCCTGCCAAAGATACATTCGCGTGCATGCTGCATGTGCACGAGGCTTGTCGGTGTGAGTGGTTTCTGTTTGTCGCTCCAGTGGAGCTAGGGCATAAGTCAGCACCCTTGTTTGTCTTTATATGCGTCCGATTTGTTGTCCCAGTCTTCTTTGCACCGCTGCTGCTGCCTATAATCAATCAAAGCGTTCACTCGGCTTTCGCAAGCCTGATCCGATCGTCTGCTACCGGCTTGCAAGGGAGTGAGTCAGCATTACTAGATTCAAACTACCATCTGCCCATCTCTGACCACGAGCCGAACAACTCGCTCGCCCTAATCAACTCCCGCTTCTTCTGTCTTGAGCCTCTTCTCTGGGTTAGAGCTCGTCCCGTCGTCAACCTCGTCGCCGCTCCTCTTTGCAGACGTCTCTCCGTCTGCCGGATGGGAAGTCTTCGCCTGGCCGTCCCCCTCGTCCTCTCCGTCGAGGTACTCGTCCCACTTCTTGAGGCGCTCTTCCAGCTCCTCTTCCGTCTCGATGATCTTGTAGCGCGTCTTGCCGTCCCATGTCTCGGCAGAGAGCTGTCGCTGGGCGAACCAACGCCCGTTCATGAGCTCGATGCAGGCGTCCGCTTCTTCGGGCTCCTTGAACGTCACTGTGGCCACTCCTTCAGGGTTGCGCTGCAACACAGAGCAGAAAGACGAGAGCATTTAAAAAATGACTTAAACACAGTCACAATGTAAGAGACAGACTGGAAAACTTTGAAAGGACCTTTAAAGAAAAATTTTTGCGGTCTTTTCATGGTTGCTTTTTTGTCTCAAAATTGTTTCAGCGCATCAATATACCTAGCTGGACTACACTTGGGGCCAACTTTCTCTGGTAATGAAGACAAAGCTAGGGGGCAGAGCTACCGGCTCTGTATTATTGCGTCAAGTAGTTCCCGACTGTTTCGGTTTCAGCTTGGGTTTTAGCGTGACAGACACGCATATGTTACACAGTTTGTCTCTTCGTACGAGTATCGCAGTTGGGGTGCTGAACCGCAATCCCTGATCATGCAGGCCATATCCGCGTCTCTTTCCCTGCGTTTCAGCCGTTTCTGCACACACGAGCCAACGCTTTGACCAAAGCACTCGAACCGACTTACAAGTAAGTTACACCGTGGTCGACCTCGTCGAATCCCATTCATCTTGCAACCGACGCAGATATGCGGCGTTGATTTAAGAAATGCTGTAAATTTCCTCGGCACTGCAGTTTCAAGGTTATTAATACATATATTCTGGTGCTGAAAAATCATAGCATGGGTGCAATACACCGAAATAGGAGCACACATGCTATGGCACGAAGTCAAATCCCATATGGATCATGTTCAGTTATTGCTGACCTTAGGGGGACCGGTGGTGCACCACTGCTCGGAACATGTATAGCGAAAGCTTGCACTGCAGAACCCAGGAATCCTGGGTTCTGCAGTAACTCCTGCTCGCTTACGCCGGTGAGCTGGCTAACCAACCAGTATACAGAAACAATGAAAAGTCTTGGTTCCCTCCGTCTCACTTGCGCATACATATTGCACACCACTCGCTTGGTTCGTTTTGACAACTTTTGGTTGCCAAACTTCACAAAAATCCTATGAAGCAAGAAAAGGCGGGAGCTCACAGAAGGTACCGACAATATATACAACATACCGACTACCAAAAATGCACACCACATGAGGAAGGCACCATGTTAGTTTTGCAGGGAACTAGAAAACCTGTGGCAAACTTGAACCAAAAAAATTCAAGGAAGCTAAAAAAAAAAAGGCTACAAGTTTGGCATATCTGCACACACTGCAGTGCACCGCAAGATGGTCTGCGGTGGACTGCAGTAGGTGCGGCTACGAACCTTCATTCACTAATATAAAGATCTTGGCACAAAACGATAAACAAGACCGCAAAAAAAAATTGATGAAGCATTTTTTTACCTATTTTATTGAGTGGGGATGACTTACGCATTACAACACCATCAGCATTGGTGGAGAGTGATGAAGGATGCTTTATAAAGAAATGCAGCAGATTTGCGTGAAGGTGATATGGCATGGTCGAAATATTTTTGTGGGTTATGTTGTGTCTTATTTTCTCTTTACACTCCTTCCTGTTTTTTCTACTTTGCTAAAATAAACCTTGAGTTAAAAGTCAGTGCTGTGTCTGTGCCTTCCTTGTTTCTTGTTTTGTTTTTGTTTGTTTCTTGCGCTGGTTTACCTTGTAAGATGATAAAACAACTTGCCCAACTTTCTGCCTGATTAAGTTACAGCCAGCAAATTATTTTAGTTGGACTATTTAGAGCTGCGCAGTGAAACGGCTTGCTTCGGCTCTGTAGCCTTGGCTTCATTGCCACACAAAGTTGACCCAAGTAGAATGACCTAAATACTAGTTCAAAATAATTTTTATTTGCTTATTTTCAATTCTGGTTGTCACTACATTTTCAAACTAAAAGTAACTGCTGGCAATGCTGAAAGGGTGATGACAGACTTGGGTACAGGTTCACCATTGGGCAGTAGAACTTGTACCCAAAGAATTATGAGAAGCTTGATGATGTGAAATGAATGCCGTGCTCTACTACTTGCTCCGCAGCACGAAAAAATGTGAGGCGTACAGTCGACTCTCAATAATTCGAGTCGTCTTTTATTTGTCACTGGCCATCCCTTGTTGACTAGCTGCGAAATACCCCAGTGCTCCAACTCAGTTCAACTTTGCTTGGGAGTGCAGGGAACAATAAGTGAAAATCACAAATTTCATATGCTAAAAATAAAATTTATTTTTAGCATATAATATACATGCTTCATAAAAACACTTTCATTAGTTTTAAACTTTTGTGTAAGCTGAGAAGTCTCGTTTTGAGTTAAAAATGACCTGAGAAACGACGTTCATGCAGACGACGAGGCAAGCGGCGAATGCCGTCGCGCTTCTTCATGAAGCAGTACATTGTCTGCCACAGATGCCCGTTTCCTCCCACAATTATTTTAGGGATGTCCGATCTCTGTAAAACTTTCTATGAAACGTTGGCTGCACAAACTTCCCGAGAGAAAAGTTTAAAGCATGAGGTCGGCTTATGCTTCTGAGTTGTCAGTTTTTTCAACACAAAGCCTATCTCCATGCGTTTTCCCGCTGCAACGCACCCAGATTCTGAATGTTATTGGACGACCGCGAGAGAAAAAATACCTATTGTGCGACCAGTGCCATTGACTCGAAAAATTACGGCGCTCGCACTGTCGAGAAAGTTTGCGGATCAGGGGAATGCGCTACTCTGCTCCCTTTGAGAGCAGATACGGCGGTATTAGGCTAAACGTGCCATTGTGACTAAACAACAAACATCCTGGTGCCGAAACCCGGGGTAAACGGGAACAGAATCTATGAACAAAGAAATGTGATCTCATACTCAAGCTTGTGTTGGCAAGAAAACAGAGAAGGGCTGTGGTACGAGCATCAATAATGAAGCTCCTGAACAAAACTGACGCTCTGCTAACTACAGAAACAACTGATCATGGTTAGGATAAAAAAAAGATTGAATTTCTGATAATCAAAGAGGTAATGTTAAAGAAACTAAATTGCGAGATAGAGGCCATCATTGACTGTGAATTGTTAGAAGGGGAGATGACAAGTGCGGAGGTTTATTTTGAAGGAATCAGTGTGACGAGAGACAACTGCCAACCGAGCTGACAGAACGTGAATGAAGTGCCGCCGAATCATCATCTATTCAGGATATGGTCATCAAAACCATCACTGATCAAGGACCAACAACTACAGAAGTGAAACACCTGAACCCTGAAATAACGAAATTTCAAGGAGACATACGAGAATGGCAAGGAAGCCAATTCGACTGTACCACCCACGAGAGCAAAAACACAATCTCAAATAAACAAATCCAGGTGCTGTGGAAGCTACCTGACAAAAAGAGTAGCGGCGGCAATTGAGGGACTCAGAGTGACCACAGAGAACTGCACAAGTGCCATCAGCCTACCAAAAATAAGACTCGGTCAAAAGGAGCTAGCCGCCGAAAGCCACTCGTCTCGATTTCTAGCGATCCGGCAGGTGCACAACTCCAAGAACGCCTACCTACTTCCTTGGAGCATTGTATTACAAAATAGAGACAGGAGCAAGAAGCCTCGAGTCTCCGGGACTTCGCTTGGATACCCATGAAACGATGCTCCTTACAGTTCTGCGGGAAGCCGGGCCAGCCAATTGAAGCCTGGAGCAGTGATTTCTCTACCAACCCCTAGAGGGGGTGTACACCTCTTGAGCATGCTGGCTCAAATGTGGTTCCTATATGGAGCCAACGTCTAGTGGCCTCAGAGCACGAGCCGTTTTGTTGCTTCTCCTCCGCGCTGCTTAGCTCCTGGCTCCTCCTCCCATTGACGCAAAGGAGAACAGAGAAGTGGTTCGCACGCTGTCGCATATCGCATTGGCACAGCTATAAAAAACTTCCGTGCGTGCCCTAGGAAAAGGCACGCAAGAAAAAAGTAAAAAGGAAAACTGACTCTTTAATTAGTCCTCCTTTTAAGGAATGGTATCGTGTGCTTGTTTAGACAGCGGTAAGTTACCCAGTCTCAATAGGCATGCCTCACTGTAGATGAGAGCAAGTGCAGCACGACTGCTGGCATTGTCACAGCGGTTGTTGTGCCGGCTGAACCAAACACACACAGTGAATGTGCCGTGATCTTTTCTTTGTTCAGTATTGGTTTAACCGGTCATGGCAAACACCTTTGGAACTTCTTGATTGGCTCAAACGGATTGTAGCGCCAGCTGCGGTCGAACTTATATAGTCTGAAACCGAATATAGTCTCATAGCGAGCATCCCGGTTTGCGTACCTCGTCTGGGTTTGATCGCAAAGTGGAGAGCACTGATGTGCATCTTCCGCACGTCTGAACAGTGTTGAGCATACATGGTTTGGAATTTCTGGTGCGTGTTTATTTTTTGTATTGGTATTGTGATCAACTGCATGGGACCGTGTGTGCATACATGTACCAGTGCAGTGGTGCATGGTTCTTTTCATCTAGGTTCGTTCTATTCGCAGTACTTTGATGCATACTTGCTCGTTACTGCTTCACGTTTTTCCCAGTCTCATTTTCTTCATTCTGAAGTTTAAATATTTTCTGGCATATCACCTTAAAAAAAGATTGTTCCAAAGCTAGACTGATTAATGTTTCTAAACAAATAAAAAGTTAAATTAGAAGCATATTCTATGTTTGTAATTAATAAGAAATCCCTAAAAATTCTGTTTAGAACTTTTGATCAATGTGGTACCAGAGATTGTATTTCCTATTGTCGTCTTTGTTACGCCAGAAGAAAGGGTGCAACTACAGTTTATTAAAATTTATGGCTACTTTTTATAAGTAGATAACCTGTTCTAATAGTATGTGTTTGCATCGGAAAGAGAAAGCTTTGACTTTCGCCGACGATTCTTAGAAATAGTGGAAACATTCTATGCTGGCAGGTTCTTCTTCAATATAATATATTTGATATTGATATTCATTGCAGTATCACAGTATTGATACCGTGACTGATATTTCTCTGACATTGCTTTTTGCCTCTATTCATGCTTTCTTAAGAAAAGTATGCGTTCTTCATTGAATGTTTAAACTCTCACGTTGAATGCAGAATTTCATAAACACTGTCAGGCACCGAGCATGCAGCTCTTCCCCCACGTAGAAAGAATCAGTGGAAAAAGAGTAGGTAATTTGAAAAAAGAAATTGCCCACCCACCCCCAGACCCCTGAAAATTCAGCACCCCCTCCACGGGAACTGCTAAAGAAAAATAACTAGTAATAGGGTAGATGGGAAGCAGTGAGTGTTGTAAGCGTTACCGAAAAAAAAAAGAAGTAACAAAATGCGTTACTCGTTACTTGCAAATAAGGAACCCGTTACCAGCCTACGCTATCCTCAAAATGAAAGGAACGCGTTACCGTTACCGGAGCAAAAAGTAACGCACGTTACATTTGCGTCATCTTTTAGATTATGAATTAACACGTTTTACTGTTTTGAATGGCACACGTATGCAGTAACCGCTATATTTCAAGAAACAGTAAGTTTATGGAGAAATCCGAACATAATTACTTTATCTTTTTTACGGTGTCGCCTAAATACTCACGAGAAAGAACGCAAAGAAAACGCAAGAAAAAACACACTAAAAGATTTCACACGAAAAAATTGAAATGTAATTTTTAGGGGCGAAGCTCCTTAAGGCGTGGGTCTGTCCCTCCTAGTTGTGGGTATGTAGCCACTTCGAGGTTTAGTTTATGAATGGCTCAAGAGATGGCGTGTTCCGGAATTAACTTTATGTAGAGATGACAGATGGCGCTTAGCTCATGTTATAAAGGCACTCGCTCTGGCGCTGCTCGTAGTTTAGCTGGATGGAGGCAGTAGACAAGGCTGCGGAGCGGAGAGCGCGCAAGGCGGCGGCAGCGCGCGCTCGCAGACAGAATCCAGCCGTGCGAGAGCGAGAGGCCGAAGCATGTCGTCAGGCTGCGCGTCGACGCCGCCAAGATCCGGCCGTGCGAGAGCGGGAAGCCGAATCGCGTCGTCAGTCTGCTCGGCGACGCCGCCAAGATCCGGCCGTACGAGAGTGGGAAGCCGAAGCGGCACGGCAGCGTCGCCAAGATCCGGCCGTACGAGAGCGGGAAGCCGAAGCGGCACGGCAGCGGCGCCAAGAGGATCTGCAGAACGTCAGGGAACGGAAGCGGCAAGAAAGCGCGCGTATCGGCAGGCAGACCCCGATGCAGCGAGAGCCCGTGAGGCGTCTGCAAAACGCATCAGGCGAGCTCAGCCCGAAGGTGCCGACGCGCGGTTTAAGCGAGACTTTCTAGACGTTTCGTTCGGCCATAGCTGTGGTGTGTGATAGATTGTGGTTTGTATACACACACACACAGTGTTTCTCACGTCTTTACATGGCGATGAGTGGGCGAATTAACGGAAGAATCGCTGGTTTACCGACGATTCACTCCGGAGCTTCGCCCACTCATCATCATTCACCACGTGGATATGCTGTGACTTTTTTTAAGTCTTGAGGATCGGAGTAACGAGTAACGTTACTACGTTACGAGTTACTAGAAATAAGTAACGTAAGTGCGTTACGCGTTACTTGAAATAAGTAACGTAAGTACGTTACCCGTTACTGATTCGAGAAAGTAACGAGTACGTTACTACGTTACTGAAAGAAGTAACGCGTTACCACGCCAACACTGGTAAGCGAGCTCTAATCACTTCACACCGAAGAAAATGCATGGAAGAAGACAACACCACCTAGAATAATCAAAGCCTCCACATCGCCTCCTCTCCCTTCATGAAACGTCATCACAGACCAATCACGCAAACTCGGCTATTGGGCTCCGAGTCCGACCTTCGACGCGCTGATTGAACACGAGCCCCGCCCGAACACTTGACGCAGCACTCGTGCCCAATCTCAGGCCTCGATCGATCTGAATGCGATGACAGTGCACCCGCACTGTCATCACATTCAGATCGATCGAGGCCTCTGCTTATCTATAGTCGGTGACAGGTCGAGAACGAAGTGAAGCTCCTCCCACCTCTTTCCACTTTAGTAGTGCGAACGCTGGAGAGGAGGCGACCTCCTCTCCACCGTTCGCTCCGCTGAAGTGGAAAGAGGTGGGAGGAGCTTCCACTTCGTTCTTGACCTGTCACCAACTGTAGGTAGTGTTGGAGAAGAGCCAAAGCACAAACGGTAAGTCATAGCCCAGAGTTGCTTGACTGTAAGCTAATCCCGCTGGCCGCTCGCTGAAGAGCAGCGGCTCGCATTTTCGAAATCAGTTTTAGTGGAGTAGGCGGTTTCACTTTGACGTAATATTTTGGCTGTGATCATATTTCCGTGTAGGGTGCCTACATGTCTGTCTGTCTCAGGGTGAAGACATTCATTGTTGCACTGAATGTGCCAGCGCGTGACGCTCTCGCGCACTCGGTGCGTGACTTGGGCGATAAATGGCGTCTATGCATTAGCCAAAGCTGCGCGCTCGAGCTGAGTGACACCGTATTGCGCGCACTTCAAAATGCATAAAAAAACGATTGGGCGTGAAAATGGCTGAGATGTCACCACTCAAGCAAAAGCGCGCGTGTGTATGAAGGCACTCTAATTTCGTGCCACTAAAGCGCATACCGGTAATGCCTAAAAAACGTTTGCAGGATAAAAAAAAGAAACAGTCCTTATTACCACAATTAAAAGGAACTAAAAAGAAGTAGCGTCGCAAAAGCGTCCTGCTGCCGTTGCGTTTCCGAGCCAGTCTCGCACTGTTGGGCAGAGCCATGCAGAGCTCGTGCTCTCGTGTCTGGTGTACGCGTCCCGCCGCGCATGTCACCCGGCGATGCATCAATGTGATGTGTCTTACTATACTCTATCTCAGGAGCCGTGGCAACAAAGGCAAGGGTATAGGCGCGGGCACATGGCTTTCAGATTGTTTCCTTTCTCGAGTGCTCGTGAGAAGGCAAAACCATGGAAACCACGCGCTCGCGCCTGTGCTTTTGCCTCTGCTGCGCGCAACTGGTCAGAGCGAAGAGCTAGCTCGTCCCCAGACCGTGGTCGCCGAGGTTCATTTTCTTTGTTATACCCAATTCACACGGCAGCGTAAAGGTACCTTTGGCTTAGGTCCCTTAGCTGAAGTGTACCTGTGGTAAAAGGCGTTCTTGATCACACGATAAATAAACGGGGCACTTTAAGTTGATGTCGATTGCATTCCTGCTAAAACGCGAGAGGGCACGTGATAAACAATTATTCCTCAAAATCGGTTTCACACGCAGTTTTTGTAGTGTAGTGGTGGGAGTTTGTTGATAGATTGGGGAAAACGAAGAGCAACAAAGGTGGAGAACAGTGATGGTCGCCATTGCTTGGCTGCTATCTTCGCCGCCTTTCTGACCATCATTTACCATTTCAACAACTCTAAATGCCAGTGATGCTATCGAAAGGAATGGGCGACGACGAGGATGAAAGGTCCTGGGCGGGAGAGTTGGACGACTCGTCTAGAACCTCGAAAAAGAGCTCGCAGTGGTCCATCGCGTTCGGGTTCATAGAAGACATTCTTTTCCACGTGCCGCCGCTGCTGCCTGCTTAGCTAGAGTATGCGTTCCTCGTTAATGTATTATTCCATCACATCTGTTCTCGCAATTATTTCATAATTTGCTACTTATATATATTCAATTTGTTATAATGCTATAAACAAGACATATTTATGTATCTGTGATTTTTATTTGAAGTTTTTGGGTCCGAGGCTACTCCCGTAGCTGTAGAGGGAGCTCGGCGAGCTCCGTTTAACACAGGACCTCCTTAGCGGAGCGACCTTTATGCGCCGTGTGATCACGTTCTCCAGCTCCCTTTTACGACAGGTACCTGGGCTAAAGGTACCTTTACACTGCCGTGTGATTTGGGTATTATACTGTGTTAGTAAACACCCCCCCCCCCCCGAAATATTCCATTTTGCTGGGACCTCCTCTCCCCCCTCCCCCTCATACAGCATTTTGTCATGGGCGCCCCCCCCCCCCCCCACCTGCGAAACAAAACTCCTGGCTACGTGCCTGCCTCTGGTGCCAAAGCACGTCACGACACACGTGATTTCTCATTTAACTTTGAGTTGAGATTTTTTATTTTATTCAGATACCTACAGCGCCATGGGGCAATACAGTAGCGGGTGGGGGTGAGTTGACAGCGAAATATATTAGTAGTTTTACAAAAGCTAAGAAAACAATAATAACATCTCATAAATATATCAGTCTCACAACAAAGTTCAGGCTCCTTAAGAAGGCGGTTTACGAAACACTACGGGGTTAGTGGTAAATAAAACATATCGTTAGGAACAATTTTAACAACCGTATCTGGCAAACCATTCCAATCCCATATTGTTTTAGGAAAAAATTAGTTTATACAATCCCAGTGCTACAATGAAATATGTTATTAAACAATTTGAGTCGAGGGCTCTTCTTCTAGAGCTTACCTACCTCCATCCCAGTCTTTTTTCGCACGTGACATACTAAGTCGCCTGTCATAATTGTTTAAAACAAAACGTGCAGCCAGGTTTTGTACTTTTTCTAGCTTATTTGAATAGCCGTGTAAGGGTCCCATATATGGTGCAAGCATATTCTATAATTGAGCGAACATGCGAAAAATAAAGTTTTTTCTTCAGGGAAGGTGGCACAGACTTAAAGTTATGAGAGAGGAAGTCAAGCATTTTTGAGGCTTTAGAAACAGTATTATCAACGTGCATATTCCAACTTAGTATAGGGTCGAGGTTAAGAATACCCCAAGATATTTGTGTTCGTAGGCGAAAATGACTGGTTCGTCATTAATTGTATAAGCACCGAGGGATGGAAAAAGACGTCTAGTAAGAGGAATATGAACAGTTTTCTGAAGATTAATATTCATTTCCTCACAGTTTGTACAAATCAGTAATAGCATATATATGTCTGTAGAATGTCGATGTCATCACTTTCTCGTAATTTTCGATAAACACCACAATCGTCCGCAAAGAGGTGCATTGGAGATTAAACAATATTGACGATATCCTTCAAATACAACGTAAATAACAGCGTCCAGGGACATGTCGCTTGCGAAACTCCTGATATCACGACAGCGCATTCGAACTGACAACCGTTTAGCACAACGTATTGTTTACGGAGAAGCAAATATTCGCGTATCTAATATATCATCTTCTTGTAAATTTTGTAACCGTGAAGTTTTGCTATTAACAAATCGTGGGGGACAACACCAAAGGCCTTGCTGAAATCGAGAAAATTGCAGTCAACACTATCACGGCCATCAAGAGCCTCAGCCAGTTCATGTACAAACTCTGTTAACTGTCTCACACACGAGTAACCTTGGCGAAAGCCATGCTGGGACGGATGCAGTATCCCGAAGAATTTACGTGATGGATTATGCCTGTATATAAAATGTGTTCAATTACCTTGCACGTGATATTAGTTGGTGAAATTGGACAGTAATTTTTGACTACATTTCTTGGGCCTCCCTTGTGTATCGCAACCACCCGACCAAGCTTCCAACCTAGCGGTAATGATGCGGTACTTGAGTATTTCTCAAAAAGAACATAAAAATAGAGACATATTATACCAGAGCTTGCATGACTTTAAAATACATGGAGGAATGTTATTGGGGCCTCTTGCCTTGCTTACATGTAGTTCATTTAAACGCCTCCTTCGTTATTCCTTCTACTCCGAGCGTAACCGACGGCATCTTATTAGTCTCAAAGGGCGTATCGAAAGAAGCATCCCGCTGTGTAGACGGTGTTAAATACGGAATAATAAACAATGACTTCAAAAGCTGGGCCTTATCAGTCTCACTTTGGACAGCACTGTAATCCTGTTTAAGCGGTGGAACGGAGATATCACTAAACGGCATTTCCAGACCCAGCGGTTATTTTCACTTCTCACGTCAAGAGTCACCATGTCTGGCGTCGTTTTTTGTTAACCAGTTCGGTATTGGCAGACGTCCGCAGAACGATACTGGTCAGACGCATATTACCCGGTCTCAGCGAAGAGACCAGCCATCACCAGCCATGACCAACCGAAATTTTCTAAAATAAAGTAACTGAGATCTACGAGCGGTTTCACTCATCTTCGATTAAGAAAGATCGGATATTTCGATGTCGTGAACATGTTCCGATGTCTCTCTCTCTCTCTTTCTCTCTCTCCCTCTCTCTCTTTCTCTTGTTTTTGAAGCTAGAAACTCCCCGAAGCTCCTTTTTTCTGCAACTAAGGGTACGAAATAATTGAAGAAAAGAAAACAAAATGGATACATGAAATTGCTGCATGCGTTCCTCCCTGTCGCAAAAACCCGGAGTTTTAATACAAAAGTGAGTGAATATCGGCAACATGACATCTTATTTCCAGCGTACTGCCATCCGCATCACTGCTCAAGCAAAAAAAAAAAAAAAAAAGGCGGAGCTTCAAAACAAAACGCGTGAATATGTTTATGCTATACGTTTCTGCGTGTTTCGCACGCGGGTGTTTGAGGAAACATCGATGGAATGCTCTGAAAGGCAACAACAAAACACTCAAATAAAATTGGCGCAAATCAGAGTAATGCTCAGGTTCCTAACGCGAGCTCCCGATTTCGGCGTAACTCATTTCGCGACAAATGTGTACGTTCGTTCCTTGACTTATTTTGTTTTCTTTCGTTGTGCCCTTCCCTTGGATTTGTTGAAAAAGAAGAAAAAAACGTCGAAAAGGAGAGAGGTAGATTAGAGCGGACCGAGAGATTCGACGAGGATGGCTCCTTATTCGCTTCCCTTCGTATCTCCGTTCAATCTACGCCTGTGCCGCCTATCATAAACGCCGCGAGGAGGAATTGGAAAGTGGGAAGTGTTTTTTGGTTGCCAAATAGGCTTCACAAATCTCCACTGCAGCGCTTACGCCTTTTTTTTTCTTCTTCTTAATGATGTATCGTTCAGCGTGTTGTTTTTGTTATTTTGCTAACGTCATTTGTTCAGCTGCCTTCCCAGGTTCCGTTTGTCTAGCGTACAATGTTCTATGATCACTATCTTCTGGAATTATATAGTTTCTATATTACTTCCACCTTCAAGTTTTTTTTTTATTTTTTTATTCATATACTTCTTTGTTTAGTGTGAACCTGTTATACAAAGCGAAGTTTATCTTTGAAATGATTCGAAATCGTACCTGATGCGTTCGTCTCCAAATGCATCAACATTGCCTCCGGCTGCAGGCGATGTCTAGAGCCCTATATCGTGTCATTCGCTGCACGCCCCTCCCCCCCCTTTCCCCTTATAAAAGATTGACAATTCTTTCGTACAAATTTATTTCACTTCTAAGCTTTTGTGCTTCCTCTTAAGCATCGTGTTTACGGCACCCAACAAACTTCACGGGCCCGCAATCGCACTCGGAAATGTTATGTAAATTATAGGGCTTTAACCGAAGAATTATT
This sequence comes from Ixodes ricinus, assembly GCA_037355805.1. Classification (NCBI taxonomy): domain Eukaryota; kingdom Metazoa; phylum Arthropoda; class Arachnida; order Ixodida; family Ixodidae; genus Ixodes; species Ixodes ricinus. Next base: position 15,664 of record JAZHYW010027536.1, on the reverse strand, counting down.
TTAACCTATTAATTGGTAAGCTTTAATTAACTAATTATTTAATTGGTTCACCGGTCTCACGTGAAGGCTGATAAAATTTATAAAATTTTCAGGACTCTCGAGGAAAATGTTTGCTGGGATTGTGATAGCGTTCGCGATGCAGGGTTACTGCGTACAAAAAAGGCATTAATCTTTTACTTTGTTCGCCATATATATATGTATTCAACCTACATGGGATAACGGCAGAAGTAAAGAAAACAGAAGGACGCAAGTTTAACTTTCTTTTGACGTCAAGTCCGCATTTACTAAGTAACACAATAATAACTAAATGTTTTTGGCATATCTGCGGTCTACTTAGAAAATATTTTTATTCAAATATGAGAGAACGCAGTTGAAAACGCAATTCCACATTTTACTGCTTCTCTATCTCCCTCACTGTAGAAAGCGACAACATAAAAAAACGTCGAGGAAGTCCACAAAAAAAAAATCACGAGCAAGAAGCTGGGCTTTAGTAATATGGCTTTTTGACAACTTTATTTACATTTGTTCAGTACAGGTCGTCAATGAGACACCGTGCTTTCAGTGACTGAAGTGAAGTCTTTTATATTGGGTTTGACAGCGACAAAAGTAATGCCAGTGACAACGCCATAGACAAATCCAGTTCTCAAAGATCATTCAGTTAAACCTCTAATCAACCATTATTCAATTACTGAAGTGATTGGTAGAATACTGAGGTGATTTAACAACACTACAATTAAATAATTAGACGAAAGCGCTATTCGTTAAAATATCATTGTTTTATTTAGACCAATTTCATACATCATTATTATCATAGGCGAAAATCAGCCAGCGGACGCAGGCATGACCACCAGAAAAACTCTAGGAACGTCTACACTCTTCGCCAATCACAAAATGTCTACATAGTTTCCGTGGTGTGGAGGAACGACTGCACTCAAGCGCCACACTATCCTCCACTACTCTCTGTGGTTCGATTAACAGGTCAGGTTGGTGACATGACATTGTGAGCACGGCGAGAAAAAGTGAATGGGCCTTGCGATATAAACCTGAAACTACGAATACCTGATTCTATTACGCGTTTGTGACTGGTGGCCTTACTTTATTGTAGCGTCACTAAACGAACACTACAGGTGAATTGTGTTCTACATTCTAAAGCACTGCATGCTTCAAAACTGAACGGGATTTCTTTCTTTCCGAAGGCTATCTGTCCCCCTGTCCATGCGTCCACGTTTACCCCATGGCGGGGCATGTCAGCAAAACAAGAGCAAAGCAATACACAGAAGCGCTTACTCGTAAATTAAAACAACAAAGCAAGCGATTACGCTCTGTTCGCCTTGCTTGAGATCTCCATAAGGTGTTTAGCGTTGTCATTGTAAAATAAGCTAAAGAGAACGAGCAACCGCGATAAACGTGACAATAATTAATCCAACCCGAATAACTCGGAAACCACACGAGAAAAAAACAATTAAAAAAGCACAGCGGTGTTGGCCAAGTTCATTTATTGCAATCTAGGCTTGATGTGAGTGTCGCAATCGCTTGAGGGGCTTGTCTTTTCCTAATAAGGGAAATAATGCTTCCGTCGGTGGTGCTTCCCATTTAAGCTGTCGTGAACAAGTACCGTAGACGTAGCGGTCCTGACGAAGAAGAGGAAACCCTTAGAAAATCGGAGTGGTGGTCTGTCGTCGTCTGTACAAGAGACCGTGAGATCTCTATTGAGTGTCCGCTACTGCCTTCCTTTGTTGGCTTTCAGGAATGCAAAGTATTTTCAAGCCACAAAAGAGACCCTTCACCGGTACGGCGGGTTGCCCGGGATGTTCGGGAAAAGATTAAAATATGCGGAACAAAAATATTGTCTGGCTGCTGAGGAGATTTTTTTTTCTCTCTCGGACAATTCCCTCGACTCGGAAAAGTTCTGTGTAGTGTTTAACGCATTTGTTTTGGCGATATTTTGAAACGTTTCTTTTTGTATTTTTGTTGTATCTATTTTAGTAATCGCCGCCTTTCTGGAATTTGTTTCTGTCAGATAAAAAGGCTTCAACGTAGTCCTCCTTAGAATGGTTTGGGGAGACTCCGACAGAGTGAGCGATTTGAACGGTGCTGTACGGCTGCTTGACTGTCCTGACGTCTTTAAGAATACATATTTTTATTTGTCCGGTCATACGTTAGAAGGAACATAGAGCGTTTGATTTATCTTACGGGATGCGATTTCAGCGTTTGGTGAGACTGGAGTAACCTTGGAAATTTGATATCAGGACTCCACACTAAGTTAGTCGGGAAGTATGTAAATCTGCTCTACTGGCTTCTATTTCCTTCTGAAGAGATCACCCCTTTCAAGCTTAACCTAGTGCTACTCAACATATCAAGCATAGACTGCGTCTGCCAAAAATTAACCGTCACCCTCAATCTGCGTTGTAGGCGTACCAAAAAAGGTAAAGGAATAGGTTACTCGTGACTAGATAAATATTGGAACCTGTTACCGACCTACGTTGCCTCAAAATAAAAGGAAGGCGTTAGCGCTACTATTAAAGTGTAACGCCCGTTACTTTTGCGTTACTTTTTTATAACTTGACTTCAACAACGTTTTTTTGGCGGACGCGTTTTTCGACACTGGGACAAAGGGGCGTTAACGTTGGGGTTTTTCATCATTTGCGGGGTGAAAAGACAGGCAAACTTTTGAATGTATGTTGAATGAGTGCAATAATAATAACTTTGCGCCTATACCTTGTTTCAACCTAAGTCGAGACACAGCCGACGTTACGAGTTAAGGGGACCAATCAAGCAACATCAAAAGCGCAAGTCACTGGCCCTTTTAGAGCGCAGCTCTTAGGCGCCCGTTTCCGGCCTGAGCGGCGTCGCCGTCGGCGTCGCCGTCGGCGTAACCGCAAGGTCACGTGACCCCAGGTCACGTGACCCCCAGGTCACGTGGCCCCAGGTCACGTGACCCCCTAGACCACGTGGCCCCAGGTCACGTGACCCCTAGGCCACGTGGCCCCAGGCCACGTGGCCCCTAGACCACGTGGCCCCCTAGACCACGTGGCCCCAGGTCACGTGACCCCCTAGGCCCCAGGTCACGTGACCACGTGGCCCCCTAGACCACGTGGCCTGGGGCCACGTGGCCCCGGTCACGTGACCCCCTAGGCCCCAGGTCACGTGACCGGGGACCCTAGACCCCCTAGGCCCTAGACCACGTGGCCCCGGGTCACCTGACCCCCTAGGCCACGTGGCCCCCTAGACCACGTGGCCCCTGGTCACGTGACACCCTAGGCCACGTGACCTGGAGGGGTCACGTGGCCTAGGGGTCACGTGACCCCTCCAGCTCTTAGGGCAAGACCGCCCGAGGGAACAGTGGCAAAGAGGACAGCAATAGGGTGGAGGAGGAGGGGAGGTGAGAGGAGGAGGAGGCAAGGGGATGAGGTTGAAGGATGAGGAGGAGGTGAAGGACAAGGAGGGGTGGAGGGGGAGGATAAGGGGAGGAGGAGTAGCAGGCAGGATAACGAGGGAGGAGGAGGGAGCAGGGGTATACCCTCCCCTCAGTACCCTTCCGTCCTCCTCCTCAAGAGCTGCGCTCCAATCCGGCGTTACAGGGAGTTGTAAACGGCTTTCATTTTTTTTTGTTTATGATTGACTCAGCAATGAAAGAACCCGTACTGAAACATGACGAACACCGCGATGGTGCCGGTTTGGCGCTGTCTGATTGCCCCCATCAGCTCGTAGCGTCGGCTGCATCTGGCCTTATGGTAAAATAAAGTAAAGAAACACGACAAAACGTTTTTGGTACTTTTTGGGGGGTTTTTGGGAAGAAAAGTAACGAGTAACCTAACAACGTTACCGGTCACTTGAACTAAGTAACGTAAGTACGTTACCCGCTACTGTTTTGAGAAAGTAACGAGTACGTTACTACGTTACCGATACAAGTAATGTGTTACCGGTAACGCCGTTACTCGTACCGCGTTACCGCGAACACTGCCCGCAATAAACTCAAATGTTTAAGTTGCCGGCCAATGAGCCTGGCAGCAGATTAGACAAACGAAATAGCGTCTCAACTGCTCAACTGATATTACTTTGACTGGCAGCGGTGTCTCCTACGTCCTCACTATTGGAATTCAAGTACGAAAAGTTTACGTTCAACGCCGCATTTGTATTACTACTTGATCCCCGCATTTATCGATTGTTGCACTTTACAATGTGTAAGATATGGGTCGGCATTTCTTGCCTGCTCAAAATTGTTTCAACGACTGTTTGCGTAATTAGTTTTCTATAATATGGTTGATGCAATTGTCAGCAGAGTTTGTACACTGTGCGGCGAAATCCAAGCCTCAGATTAAAGTTAAAAAGAAATACAGGAGGACACTTGAGATTGCTTGTATGACATATAGGATTGAAAATCATTCCTACACGCAGAGCATTTCTACAAGGAGCGCGTCACGTTTTCCTATCGCACACGGCGCTCCCGCGGTAACATCACGCCCCCAACTGCGCGGGCGCGGCGAACCCCGCCGGCTCCACGGCTTCCATGACGATGCATCGGCGTTGCTGTGCTTTTTCTTTGTGTTTTATTTCTGAGGCGCATCCGCTTTGATCTTGAGCTCCCCGCCGGCTGCGGGACGAAGCATCTGCGTATCTGTGCTTGTGACAAATGGGAATTTAACTGCCGTTTCGCTGGCTACGGACGGTTAAAGAAAACACCGGCTTTGTTCAATGGGACAGTTCGTGCTTTCGCATTAAAAAAAGCAATTTTAGCACTCTCTTCATAAAAAATTTTCTTTTAGGAGAAAGAGTTTTAGCAAACATAAACTCGCATGCCTTAAGATGGTGCTGTCTAAGCAACACCTTTAATGTGCCGGAATTATCTCTTCGATGCATACTGTTTCCAGTTTTGAGTCATTATCAAAGATTAATTGTTTTCGGGCATGCAGTGGAACACAAAAACGCCACAAATTTTTGTATCAATTCAGACATGCAGTTCGAGCAAAATATGACGGTACGCTGTCATTTCTAACCAAATAACTTGATATGTTTCGATGCAGCACAAAAGATATATGTATACTTTTCTCTCGTGGTAAAGGATCACAAGAGAGCTCAAGAATGCACAGCTCACACTCGTTTGTAACAAAACGTAAGCGCGCGAACCGGCCTTTAGAACAATAGTTTCAGCATTTCGTTTAATAGCAAACGCAAGCACCGCGTTTCTGTTAGCACTTCCTCCTCCGCACTGCGCATGCGCCAACGCGGGCAACGCAACGAGCTTTGCGTACGTACGCTCGCTATAAAATATTTTCGTGCGTACACATCAGCCCTCTGCGTGTACGCACGCAGAGGGCTTCGTGCGGGGTGGTGCACGAAAGCCCCCAATGTCAAAAGGCCCGTGTCCAATGCCCGCAGCAGACGTTTCGGCCTTTTTGCCCCGCTTTCAAAAGCCCCAGTGTCAGAAGCCCATGACGCAAGGGTAACCGGACAAAAGCTCACCGGACAAAAGCTCACCGGACAGAAGCTCACCGGACAAAAGCTCACCGTACAAAAGCTCACCCGTTTTTTGACAGACCCGGACAAAAGTTCACCCGTTTTTTTGACAAACCCGGACAAAAGCTCACCTCGATTTTTTTTTTTTTTTTGCTACCCGGGCGGAACACGGGCTTGAATAAAGTGCGGACGCGATGGACATTGGACCGGCTTGAATAAAGTGCGGACGCGACGGACATTGGACCATTTTTAGGAGAACTTGTACCCCATTCACCATTGAGTTGCGAATTTTTAAAAATACTTTGAAAGAGCGGGAGTTGGGCCTTTCGGAAAAGTGCAAGACAGATGACCAATTTAGGAAACTGTGCGGAATTTTAGATTGGCTCGCGTTCCTTCCACCACAGCTTGTTCCACAAGAACTAACCACCAGGGAAAAGTCTACCGGTGACATCGGCTACCTGCTGGACTATTTTGATTGCACGTATGTCAACGGCCGCTTCCGTTATGCTTCTATTCCATCTGCGGCGGCACCCAGAGCGAATTCTTCCCTACGCCTGACTCTGCGCCGATGACGACCGGAGTTTCCCCCGGTACGGCGGAATATGTACGACGCCACTCTTCAAGATAAAGACCGGATGAACAACACCTGCGAAGGATGGAGTACCGGGTTCCAGAAGCTCGTCGGCCACGCCCATCCAAGCGTCTTGAGGCTGATTGAATGCCTACAGCAAAATCAGGCGCTCGTTGCCACGGCACTGACACAAGCCCGGAGAGGTAAGCCCACAGTAAAGCGGGTGCGAAAAACCACTTTGCGCCTGCAGAGTCGTCTAAAAGTATTTGCGAGGGCTTGCATATACATCGAGATCTACCAAGACTGCTGGAGCTAGTAGGGGACTGCATTCGCTTCTAACCAATCGATAAATAAACTTGTTTCTAATAAAATTAACAAACCATCCGCCTGGCAGATTTAATTTATCGTTGCCTTTTTGTGTCGCACGCATGCACCTAAGTCGTCCGCACTCGTGTTATGACCAACATGAAATTTTCTCGTAATGAGCATTTGTCCGGGTCTGTGAAAAAAATGGGTGAGCTTTTGTCCGGGTCTGTGAAAAAATGGGTGAGCTTTTGTCCGGTGAGCTTCTGTCCGGTGAGCTTTTGTCCGGTGAGCTTTTGTCCGGGATTCGACGCAAGTCCCCTGTGTCAGGTGGCAGGGTCCCCAGCGGGAGGGCGGAGCATTCTGCTTTTAACTAAGAGACAGTAAGTGTGCAGGCGAGCTTGTATAACAATCACGTCGTACCCGGGACTCAAATAATGAATAATGGGATAAAGCTTCCCGCTCTTCAGGCGCACGCTATACGCATTCACGTCTTGTGACGTTAGAAGTGAGAACAAAGAGAATATATTAGTCACTAACAAAATATTTAAGGTTACAGTTTTTATGAATAAGCATCGAACCAAATATTTTCATCGACTCCAGTACGCGCGGATCCACAGTTCCGACGGTTCTGTCAAAACTGTTAACCCGCAGCTCATGGTGCCGCACTTATTACATATACAGCACCAAACACCACTTCCATTCTTACGTCGTCCTAAAAATATTTGTATCCATCTAGATAGATAAAATCTATAATCCTACGTCTGAGTATACCTCCATGACAGCAGGGTGCATCGCTGGTTATGCAGAGTTATGCAATTACCCACTTGCAGTACGTTATTCTAAGTTTTGCTGCAAATCAAGTTAACCCTAGTTTGTTATTTCTTCCTCTTAAAACAGCGTTTGCAGACCCTCAACGGATTAGAGGTAGCGACATAGAACAAGGCTGGTTGAAGCGCGAAGAGGTTGGGACGGGGGCATCAAGGATGGGGCTTTTGGCATGCGGGGAATACGGGACGAAGTAATTGAACGAGGGGTTTTCGAAACGCGGGGCTAATGACGCGGGACTTTTGCGATGGGAATTCTGCACGCGGGCAATCGTGCTGCAGCTTCCGCGCGTACAGTGCAAGACCTTCTCAAATTTAAAAAAATGCGAATCCCTTCTCAAACTGCTGGCCGTATAGTTGTAAAAAAAGAAGGGCCACGTTGAAAGCAGGCACCGGGAAAGTGATTCACAATGTTTGAGTAACGATTGGATTCGAAGCATCGGATAGGCTTGACCGCATACCGGCCTTAGGTGGTATGGAGCAATCTGCATAGACATATTTTAAAGGCGCTATAGCTGCTTTCATATATGTGTGCGTTCAGCTGAACTAAAAGCAGCGCTTTGCCGCGCTTCAGGAGCTTGTGCGCGTTGTACGAAGTGCTAACGAGAGGATCTTGACGATATTCTTAAACTTTCTATGCTCCTCTGACCTGGTTATAAAATAGGAAACAGCGCGGATTTTGACTCGATTTTCGCTCATACTTCGGTTACTTTGCTGTCACCAACTTTATAAAAAAAAGAGGACTTTGACCAGTGGTACTTTTAAAAGTAGCAGCCAAAGACGTGACTGCTGTGAACTGCGAGAAAGTGAGAAAAATTAAGCTCCTTTTCCAAAAGTTCTCAGCTGGGTTACAGATAACTCGGCCGATAAATATAAACCAAACCTGCGAAAGCTCTATGGCAGCAGCAGAGGATAAATTTATCGCCTATAAATAAAAAATCCAGAGGTGACCATGACAACGGAAGAAAAAATAAAACAGCGAAAGAAAAAGGTGATTGGAACGAACAAATGTTCGGCGCGGACGGTGTGTTTCCGCAGAATATATTTGTAATCGCCGGATCTCCATCCTTTCTCTCTTTTCTCCTTCTGTTTTTTTTTTTTTATTGAGAGTTTTTTTTGGTTTAGGGTTCATTTGTTATCGCTCGCCGTGTCCTAAGCTAGAGTTGGCCAGTCCTGCAACTCACGGATCTCCCTTTCCCAATTTTTCACCTTCCACTTTTTCTGCTCTTGCACACTCCTTGCCCTGAGGCTTTCTTGAGTTCTATCGTGTTCCCTTTTTTTTTTTTTTTTCTGGCTCAATTTGCTGTTGTTTGTATTTGTTTCTCCCATTAAAACCATCAACATTTTTTTTTTGCTTCCCGAATGTGTTCAGTACACGTCGACCTATATAAGGTTTTTGTCCTTAACTTTGTGTTTCTGGAAGCTTCTGAATCTGTCTTTGGTTGCCCATTTGTCTCCGTTTGAGTCCCTTATTACGAATCAGGTCCTTCGCTCATTTTCTATCTGCCGTTCCTTTTTGCTCCCGCGCCTATTATTTTTTTCCGGATAAAAACGATGGCGTACATTTATCGAACTCTAAACTGTCCTTTTGTATCGCCGACTCTTCGTTTTCGTTTATGGGAATTCAAGAACTGGTCGAAGTCTTTCACCTTTTTGTGGTAACTGTACCTATATGAGATTGCAGATAGTATTTTTTCTTATTTACCTTTTCTTTCCAACACGTTATTTCAAGGTGCTTTTATTGTTTCACATTCTGCGGCTTAGTTTTTGTCATACTTCATTTGCTGACACTTATCACTCTTAAAGTTTTGTTCATTAAGTTCACTTAAATATATTTACCGACCAGCGTTGAAACAAAAAATTACGCCAGCGTTGAAACAAAAAAAGTGTGGGTATGTTGTCACGGACGGACTGGATATACGCGCTTCATATTTATACGGTATTCTCCGTCAAAGGAGAGCCTGCATATTTTTTTTGTGTTGGAGCGTTTGCATCCTATCATTCTACTTCTTCCATCCTGTTAACCCTGCTGCTCAAAGGGTTTTGTTTCTCGCGACCAATGATGTAGTGTTGTTTCACGAATTACACGTCGACATCGGGAAAGACTTCTTGCGTGCTTTTTTTACTAGCTAACCAAAGGCTGTCGATCAAAGTCACGGCACGCGGTCAGAATGCACCACCGACATGCAGAAGAAGCCAAATAGTGATGTGCAGAAGCACCCCAGTAAGCATTAGAGGATTTCAAAGCTACTGTTCCACAAGTATTTATTTATTTTATTTATTTATTGATACCCTTCAGGGCCCGAAGGCATTACAGAAGAGGGGTGGGCATAGCAACAATATACAAACAAAACAAATATACCTAACTAGTGAGTTAAACAGGACAAAAATATTTTAAATAACACACACACAAACAAATCCACTTAACAAGGGAGTTATAGAGGATACAAAAAATAATTGTAAACAGCGATTCGAAAATCAGAGCTCTTGGCAATCTCGACTGCAGCTGCGGGAAGGCGATTCCAGTCCAGTGACGTTTTGGGCAAAAAAGACTGAAAAAAACATGATGTGTGACAGTGAGCAATGCCAACTTCATATTGATGGTCGACGCGAGATGAGATATAAGACGGTTGTATTAACAAAAGCTGGCGCATTGACGTGTTAAGATAATGAATCTTATGAAATAAGCACACGCGTGACACTTTCCTGCGAAGAGAGAGGTCAGGTAAGCAGAGATTGAATTTCATTGCTGATACGCTGGATGTTCGGTGATAGTTATGTAGTATGAATCGAGCGGAACGGTTTTGAATGGCTTCAACTGATGATGCAAGTGTTATACCAGGGTCCCATATAGCTGCGGCGTATTCAAGCTTACTTCGGACCAAAGACTTGTAAAGAAGTAGTTTTAAAGAGGTGGAAGCAAGAGAGAAGTTTCTTTTAAGATAGCCTAACATGCGGTTTGCATTATTGATTACGTATTTAATGTGAGTATCCCAGGAAAGGTTATTTGTTATATGCACACCGAGATATTTATAAGATAATACAGAATCAAGGACAGTGCCGCTAATATTGTAAGAATGGGATGTGTTCATTTGATGTGATACTCTCATGGATTTGCATTTGTTAATGTTAAGTTTCATATTCCATGTGTCACACCACCGGGAAATGCTGTCAAGTATGCACGAGATTGTGTTTGAAGTAACAAACTTTATTGGCGTGGGGTTCTGTTTAAGCGCAAAATTATATATATTTCATTTAGAAGTACAATTATTATTATTATTATTTGAAAAAGTTTGCATTTAGTACTACTTCATACATCTTTGTTATACTTTTCTACGATGTTTCTTTTGCGTTCACGTAAGTTCCTCTAATCTCTTAGTGAAGCATTTATCAGGTGATTGATTTAATGGTAATCACATAAATAAACGAAAGAATGCTGATATCCTGCGATTTTTTGTGCCGTGGCTTTACCTCGGAGAAATTCAGAATTAATGATTTTGACCAGCGCTTTAATTATGTTTTTTATAGTCAGTCTAGGAATTCATGCTCAAAAATAACGTTCACCACCAGTCGTCGAGAATCTAGAGCAGCGCGCTACGCGAATACGGCATTTCCAGCACACCGTGAATATGGCATAGCAGGCTCCGCGATAGTTTCCAAACGATTTACGTATTAGCTTCTTCTTTGACGGATTCATGATCTTACTTCTTGGGGGGCACTCAAAAATATAGCTTATCAATTGTTAAGCTATGCCGGTGATCATAGAATATGGATCCTAAAGGGTTCCTGTCGGATCTGGTAAAACCAGCTTCTCCAGTGGGTTTTCACCAGAGTCAACGTTAATAGGGTCGGTGACAGGTTAAAAGTACAGAAGAAACTCCTTTCACCCCTTTCCACTTTAGCAGAGCGAGCGCTGGAGAGGAGGTCGCCGCCTCTCTAGTGTTAGATCTGCTAAAGGGGAAAGGGGTGAAATGAGTTTCCCCTGAATTGTTAAGCTGTCACCGATTATAGATTAGCTCAGTTACGGAACTGCCCGTAGACGCTGCTTCATCGAGCAGTGCAGCGCCAAGATGGGCGACAAGGTTAGCTGAAACTACACCGCACTAGAAAACATATATGTTCTGAAATCGTGTGCATGTAATGTAACAAGCACCACTCTCGCCTAATATTTGGGCTGTTTCTTGTTTCATCCCTATAGAAAGCTAAATGTGCAGAACGGAAAAACCACCGGACCTGCTGTATGCCCCAAAATGCATGCCAGAGGCAAAAAAGGAGTGTCTGCCTTCTCAGGAAAAAAGTAAAGTAGAATCTAAACATTTCGCATATACCGAACTAGTCATGAGAGTTTGTTTGAAAGTTTGTAAGCAAATCGAAGGCCGACTAAAGATGCGGAGCGTAAACACGTTTCATAAAGATACAAACGGGCTCTGGGAAAGCCTTTCTCGGCTACGCAGCACCAACCATCAACCCCGAGGGCTCTTACCCCGTGCTCCCGTGAGAGATAGCACAACGTTTCTTCCTGAGGCCTTCTTCCGCAAATCATTCTTCCGTATTTTGTACTTGCGTGCCACATTTTTTCCGACCGAGCTCTTTTATGTCTCTCTTTGAACATTTGAACTTTGCGACTTTTTCTGGAACTTTTTTTGTACGTAAGAGACTCCCCGATAGCCAAAATAAAAACTGAAACACCGAATTCAGATTCTTCAAATCTGTTTGGTTAGACTTTGAAGACGTTTTTGCGACTCTTTCTGTTGAATGGCGTCTAGAAGTCACCGCGGCCCTGCATTTTCTCACCGGATATGACTCTTCTTCCTGCAAACTCTGCTGCGCCCTCCTTTTTTTTTCACAAAACGGATGTAACGTGTCACGCCTGTCAGCTCACAAAGGAAACAACATCAAAACGCGCTTTTCTTTCTTTTTTTAATGGAGACAGTAAACAAAAAGGGACGATGTTTTTGATTTGTATCTAGTCATAAATTTGATAAAAAGCAGAGCTGCCTGGCTTGAGTTTACGAAGTGAGGTTTACTTTCTACATTAACCACAATCCTGAAACTCAAACTTCCTTGCAGCGAGAGATTGAGGAGAACCAAGACTAGAGGACTATTTCCATTGTACAATTTCTACTATTTTTCAATTTTTGTTTTTTTCTGCCAAAAACAAAAAGGGAATATCTGTTCGCTTACATTTGACTACACAACTTTTTTTTCTACATACAATTCGTTAGATTTTACAGAGTCACCCTCAAACCACGCAGAGTGAGATAAAAACAAAACAGCGCAAAGACAAGGACGAAGTAGAAGAAGCCACAGGACACAGCGCTGACATTCAACTGAAGATTTATTCGTGTAGGCGTCGGTTATAAATAGCAAACATGCCACCCAAAACAAATCAAGGAAAAAACACAAAGAGATATATAACATCTCACGTTTTCAATACTGTCACTGCTTTATCAGTGCTGTGTCCTGTGGTTTCGTCTACTTCGTCGTGTCTTTGCGCTGTTATGTTTTTATCATGTCTACTTACCAACTAGTCCAAACTTCTACGTTAATCACGCAAAGCGGTTTGTAATTTAGCGGCAGACGCCTCCTGTCCAACGCAACGGCGCCATGCGTTGCGTACTAGGCACATTGATCTACCCTCCTGGCCAAGCTGTCTTATGATAGACTACTGATTTATGCTTCTTTTTTATGAGCACCGATTGCCCTGAACTCCATCAATCCATCAAGCTATCAGCGATGCTTCGCTATGGCTCTACGCGTACCTGTGTAGATTCAGTCAGCGCGCCAGAGCAACGCCTAACTTTGTTCAAGTCTGGCAGTCCTATCGGCCTAACCTTAGGCTTAATAAGTTTTCCCTCCAATGCGTTAGTTAGTGTTTAAGTACTTTTAGGGAGTGCTTTTATATGACTTTTCTGTAGTTCGCCAACTATATGCCAAAATCCCAGACATGAATTAAAGATTCCACGCAACCAGCAGTAAAGCCTAATTTTGGCACTTGCTCGGAAATTTGGATCCAGTGTTGCCAGGTTAAATCCCAATCAGATGGCCTGATTCTGGAAATTGTTTTTCAAAAACTGAGGACCCCCCAAGAAAGCCGGATAAGAACCAAATTATAAGGCAGAGAACGCCCTAATTCTGCCACTCCTTTGGCAATTTAGGGCCAATCATACTCGGACTCTAATCAAGAAATTTCAGGTTTGGTGATAGCGCTACCTTTTTTGAGCTCTAGGCTTTATATTGCACGACAAAAACAAAAACAAATTTCTTCTTCAAGAATAGCACTACCTGGGCTGTTATATATTGGCATTGTCCTGAGCGTGTCGCTTTTTTTTTGCAAGGTGGGAGTACACTAAGCTGCGCTCGCCTACTGATAGATTCCCTCACATCCGTCTTTTGTTATTGTCTGTAATAGGGAACATTAGACGGTTTAAATGAGCTTCTTGGTTCAACCGTGGCCACGCTGTAAAGTACCACTTGTTTACCCATCTGTATTGACCGATCGCCTGGTCCTTGGCTTCTGAGTACACCACGTTAAAATGCTTCTGTTTATTCTGGTATTTTTTTTGAAAATGGTATCTAGTTTGAGTTTGATACTCATAATGTTCCCCTGCTTTGTATATCTCGGTGTTTATTTGTATGTTTTGTTTTTCTCGAGTATTTTTATATTTAAATACCGACGCAAAACAGATGTCGTATATTTAAGTGTATAAGAATAAGGGGCCACCAGTGATTACTGATTTTGTCCTTTCCTCGACACAAGGACATGTTAGAAAACGTTTGAATCAACAAGCAAAAAGAAAGATAGTCTTTGTTACGATTATTAGAATGTCGCGGCTGTCGTTTTTTTTTTAACCGGGAAAGCTGTTACGATCAAAATTAGCAACATAGGTTGGCCGGCATGTTTGGCAGTAACACGACACAAATCTGTCGCCATAGTATTTCAGAATTACTTTAGTAATAATATTTTTATGTATTGCGATACAAGTTTTCTATCAGTATCTGTGTTTCAGTATTGAAATGTATTTCTGGTGTATTTGTGTATCAAGGATGTAATCCCGGGACAATGTATTTCGTTACAAATGTTCGAGAAATCAGTGATCCCCAAACGAAAGCTCAAGAGACTATTTGGTTCCTTCTTATGTGCTTCAGAGGGGTAGAAATTAACAATAAGAAGGACCTTGATACATCGTTATCAAGCATATTAAGGTTTGTTTCACATATTATGACCTCGACTTTAATGACTTTCTTCCCTATTTTCCAAATATAACATATATTTCTTTCGATGTTTTCAGCTGTGCCACTATTTTTGTAAAATCAAAACGTTGAAGGCATTGTGGGCACGAGCTTTATAACTGTACATTGCACTCCCAGCTCCATTTACTAGGGCGAGCGTAAAGCTTATTCCTTCAGATCATCAGATAGAACATCATTTCATCTAGAGGAGACGTAAATCGGACAGAGAAGACTAGAGGATGCTGATCTTTCGGGGATACTTGGGTAGATATAAGATGAATTTAGAGGTTCACGTGGTATTGGTTCGAAGGCGTGCAATATATTCAAAGGAGAACTGCACTGCATGGTGGATAAAAAGTATTACCAACCTACTGAAGCCTTGCTTAGTACACACAGTTTTATGTAAAACAGTAATATGTTAATTCTACACGAGAATAATTTCGAGCGTGATGACATCCAAGGTCAACTTCAATATTTACCTTACGGTTTGTATGAGTTCTTTTCATATTTTTCTCACTGGTGGACTATTTTTTCGCCTTTGAAGTACATATCCTGTCAACGAAGCCTACCTATTACCAAGTCCACGCAAGGTCTTCATATACATTAAAAAATCAATATTTGCATAGTTTTAAGCTTTTTGATTGTGAAAGCGGTCTTCTTTCGTTTTAATAGTAATCCGTTTTCTTGACACTTGTAGAACGCTTAATATCGTTTGCTAACATTACTATTTTCCCAAATTCGCAGCGGCTGAGATACGAGCTATTTAAGTATCTACTTCTGATCAAATGTAGTTGAGTGTAGCAGAAAAGTCATATGTTTACTTTCTTGTATTGCTCTCATATTAAAAAAAAGAATAGGTAGCAAAACGTTGTTTCATTGGTTTTACAAATAGTAACTTTTTGCCGGTAATACAAGGGTTCACATCACACAAAGCTCTTTAAAAAAACGTCTGTGAAAATTACTGCCCCGGCAAAATGTATTCCTGTAATTGTATTTCCAAATAAGTTTCTATTTTTCAAATGTATTCTCTATATGTATAGCGATACTTTTGACTGGATATATTTCAGAACAAGTAGCTCACCTGTCTTCGTCATATATAACAGTTTTTGTATTTCCAAATACATTTTAAAGTATATCTGCCCAACCGTTGGCGTCATGATTAATCGGAATATTGGTTTTGTGTAGCATTTTGAAAAAGAAACACAATTTGGTAAAATGTATTACCATATTTTGAGGTAAATGTATTACCATATTATCTAGAGGTGCGGAGTAT
>JAZHYW010027535.1:0-81307 GCA_037355805.1 Ixodes ricinus | reverse complement strand
GTCCTCATTAGGACCGAGCGCGACCTGAATTTTTGGGGAAGTTTTGTTACTGATAATAGAAGCAAAAAAGGAGACCCTTAAGAAAAAACAAAAAAGTGCAAAAATAAAAGAGAGCAGCGGTGGCGGCTTCTGCAATCGCCCTCTCGGTCACGTTCCGAGTGTCCCGAAAAAGAAAAAGAAAGGAGAGAAAACGGGGAACCTCGTTCAAGACGTAATCGTCAGGACCGACAAACTTGTCGCTCGACTCATTCCGCCGAAAGGCGGTGTAAGCGACCAGGGAACGATGATCGCGTGTTTCAGACGACAACGACATCAAGTGGCGATTTAGGACTTAGAGGGTAGCACGAAATTGCGAAGCGGACAGGTACACGTTTTAACAGACGGTAAGGTTACTGTGCCATCTAAATGGCTTTGGCAATCTGCATTTGGAGCGTCCAAGATGGCTAGGTTGGACATTTACGTGTACGTTTTAAAACGTCATGGGAGTGCCGTGATGGCGCGTCTGATTGGTGGAGGCAATTCGCTCCACCAATCAGATGTCACTACGTAACTTTAGCGACCTTTGAAATTTTACATGATAATATCCAACTTAGCCATCCAGTGTCCGCATAAACCAAACGTGATCGAAGGCAAGTAAAAAGAGAGGTGGTCAAACATAGCTCTGTGAATCGTAGTACGTTTCCATCTGAGATGGCGCTAGTCTTTGTGCCTCTCGACACTGAGGAAACTAATTTAGCAATGTATTATGAACCTTCATAAGGTTAGAGTAACTTGGCGCCATGTTTAAAACACAAAAAAAAATGAAAGCCATTTACAACTCCCTGTAACGCCGAATTAGAGCGCAGCTCTTGAGGAGGAGGGGAAGGCATGGGGGGGGGGGGTCACGTCACCTCGGGAGGGGAGGTCACGTGGCCTGGGGGTCACGTGACCTCGAGGAGGGGGATATTTTCCCCGCTAAATTTAGCGGGGAAAATTTTCCGCTAACTTTAGCGGGGAAAATTTTCCGCTAGATTTAGCGGGGAAAATTTTCCGCTAAATTTAGCGGGGAAAATTTTCCGCTAGATTTAGCGGGAAAAATTTCCCGCTAGATTTAGCGGGGAAAATTTAGCGAGGACGTTGTCGGCACGGTGCCGAAACGTCACCATGCCGAAACGTCGCCGCGGTTACACGCCGACGCCGACGCCGACGCCGCTTAAGCCGGAAACGGGCGCCTAAGAACTGCGCTCTAAAATAAACTGCCCATGGGATGCAGTAAGCTGAAAAGCTTGTTCTGTCGTATAGACTAATATTGTGTGCTGCCAACTAAAAACTCAGGCTGCAAAGTACACGACTTCAGTTCCTTCCCTCCTTTTACTTAAGCAAAGTCGCAGCCTTACACCTTCATAGATACTTACTTGACCGTTAGAACCGCCAGTAATTTGAACTTTCATCGAGCGTTTGGCGATGGAGTTTATTTGCTTGCGTAAAGCCGGGATCAAACTGCCTATACATCATACAAAAGAGAGTCTGCATACAGGTTCTAACGCGAGTCACCGCGAGGTCCGTGCTTAGAATGCCCCATAGCAATGAGTTCAACGAGAAACTTGGCACCGAGGCATTTGAACAACGGATAGTGCGGTGACTAGTGCCTGCAGACTGTCGTTTGTATGACGTATGATGATGGTGATCGTCCCAGCAACACGGCCAATATGTCATGGCTTGCCGCACAGATCACTTTCTTTATACACCCGGCCTCAACAACCTCGTCATCACCATGTGCAATCATCGTCCACAAAGACCAAGATCTGGTGCCCAATAACCGTAACCTTCCATCTTGGAACCATGACGAAATCATCCAGCGACGTGGCACCATGACGTCATACACCGAAGCTATAAAAGCGGCTCCCATTATCCTCCCAGCGACACGGCTAATATGTCGTAGCTCATCGTACAAGTTTAGTTAGAGTGATCACTATCGATCATTCCGTTCCAGTGCGTATTGCATTATTGTATAACCGTGCCCCAAAATGTGCTTTGAAATTTCAAAGAAGTGTTGGATGGTCCTATGTTTATTACTAGACGGTAACATAGAGTATAACCCGGGTTCCGAGGTCAAGCAAACGCTCAAATCGGTTCTGAACCAATTAAAGCAAAATAGAAACAAAACACGAAGCAGAGCGACCGCCGTCTCCAATGAAATGAACAGCAGACTGTCGCAATTTGATGAAGTTGTAAATTTAACAAAAGAGAATGAAAGAAAGCTCAAGGTGCTAAAACTTCTGTTAGAACCCTAGAAGAAAAAAACAAAACGTTGCACGAACAGAGCAATACGCATATTGAATATGAAGATTACTCCCGCCAAAATAAGTTAATATTTTCGGCCTACCAGAGAAAATTGATGAAACAGAAATGGAACTCCGAGCAGCAGCCGTAGACGAAAACACCACAAGAAAATTTGGTATAACCATCACATCCTTGGAGCGAATACATCCACTAGAAAGCCCCAGGAGGGCAGAATTAGACCTGCTATTTTACGGCCGTTCCATTATATTGAGAAAATTAACATATTTAAGAACTTCATCAAGTTAAAGAATACAAGGTTGTCTGTATCCAATGACTTTTCGCCAAGCACCTTGTCAAGGCGCAAGAAATTGTGGGCTGTTGTTAGAACCAATGACGAACAAAATGAAAGAGTTTGGCTGATTCATGATAAACTTACTTCTCATAATACTGCCCACGTTTGGGATGAATGCACAAACTCGGGGGGTTTTGTTTCTATCTGAAAGACCACCACTCAGAATGGCTGAGTGAAAAGTGACATAAATGAATCGTGTCAGAGGCCCGAAAAAGACCTTAGAACTGCGTTCGTCAACGCGCAAGGTGCGGCAAACAAAGGATACCAAGTAAAGTCTGCAGTATTATCATATGACCCGCTTGAAGCTGTCATTACAGAGACATGTTTAAAAAATGATATATCAGATGGCGATCTATTTCCCCCATGGTATACACTATTCAGAGAAGATTAACCATCGCGCGGGAACGGTGTCGCCTTCTTAATTAGGAGCTCTATTTTATGTGCTCTACTAAAGCAGATGGAGAATCACGGAGGACATGTGGTGCACGATGAATGTCTGGGGAAACGCCTTGCTGATTATCGGAGAGTATTATCAGAGCTGAATATCGGAGCGCCGACATCTCAGCCATAGTTTTTAAACTATATAAGCACAAATACCGGTAACAAAATAATTATCTTAGTTGATTTCAACCCTTTAGAAACTGAATGGGTGAATTATAGTAACGGTCATACAAACATCGAAATAGTGCTAAATATGTTGCTTGTCTTTTTTTTTTTTAATCTTACCCAGATAGTAGATCAAACCACAAGAATTACTAGGTCGAGTAGTTCAGTTGTAGAATTTTCGTTAATACCGACCTTTCAGCTCCTTGAGTTCCTGTTGAAGAAGGCACCTCAGCCCATAACCTAATAAACGTTTCCTGTTCTATAAAAAAAAAAAGCGTTCTTGACGGGCTAGGTATTTGTACCTTAAAAATAACAGTTATACAGGCGACATTGCCATCCTTGATTATCTCGATACAGTTCTTTGAGTCACTGAACGGTAATGATGCGAATGCGTTGTAGAATAAGTTCAAAGGCCATTGTGAATTTTGTTTGCAGAATTTCGTCCCTTTACGTGTAGATTCTAATAACCCTTGGATGACGCGAAAGATAATTAAATCAAAACGAGAAATAGATTGACGTAAAAGATCGCCGTCAGGTAGTACAAATGTAATCTTACTGCTAAGTGTTCGAGGTTCGAAAATTTGCTGCAAGTTTACGTTGCATACTGAACATTATCTGAATAAGTATGTCAGGAAAAACGATAAATACCCAGCGTCATCAAAATACGCGCTACTAACCACTGAGTGGTGAAATATTCCATGGCCCCGCTGTTTAAATCCATCGGTGCGAATCCATGTTGTTTACCAAGTTGCAGACGAAATCGACGTCTAGCTCAAAAGCTGCTACTTTCGTTGCAGACTAGTCAAGCCGCAGAACCAGGAGTTTCGGGAAGCACGGCGCGGAATGGACGCGAAGACAAAGGAACGGCGGTTCCGGACGCTGTCGCCGGGCCGGAGACAGGGAGCCAAGGGAGTGGGCCGAGGTGCTACCCTCTTTGTTAGCCAAATCGAGTTAGGGCCCACGATGAAGTGGCTCCACAAGCGAGAACCCCTGTTGCCACTGCCGTGCGCCGCTGGAGGACACGGTTCAGTGGCGCGGCGGAAAGAGCGGGAAACAAACGCGCGCGAAAGAGGGAAGCGTGGGAAGACGAAGCGGGGCGAGATAGAGCGATGAACAAAGGAAAGAGAGGGGAGAAGGAAGAAAAAAATGAACGAAGCAACGAGGAAAAGGAGCGATAGAAGATAAAGCAGGGAGCATCTGAAAGAATGTGAAAGGAAGAAGAATGTTTATCGGGGAAGGCTTCGATAAAGCGGGAAAAGGGAAAGAGTGAGAAATTAACCGAAACACGAGGAGGAATGGACGAAATAAAAAGAGGGAGAAAGGAATGAATAGGGCAAAAAGAAGTGGCACCGCAAAATGGGACGCGTGAAAAAAAAAAGATAATAATGGCGGGAAACCAAGAAAGCGCGGGAAAAAACTAAGAGGGAGCGGGAAGACAATCTAATTTGGGATTCACTCCCAACGCCCCCTCTCCTCTCCCCGTCTTTTCCCGATAAGTGGAAAGCGGAGAGCCACATCTGGGGGAAGGAGGAGCGACGAGGGTGTCGTTTTTTGGTGATCAATAAATTTTCCCCCGGAAACAAGGAAATACCGGGGGAGATGGTTGACTTGAGGGATCTCATGGTTTGCGCGCCAGTGACACCGTTGTCGCTACTCTTCTCGTGATTTCGGGTGTATATATTTCTTTCTTTTTTTGGTAGAAGCGTGAATGACAAAGATTCAGCTTCACCTGATGCAGCTCCCCCCTTCCTTTCTCTCACCCCAATCTGCGGTTTTGTGTTTGTTTGTACTGAGTGGCACGTCAGCCAAATGGGCTCTCATGGCAATTCAGAACCTTTAAGCATGAGTCGTACTGTTCCTACATTACTGCAAAATGCACGATGGCAGGATAATCTAGAGACACGATGGCAGGATAATCTTGAGACGCGCCTCAAACTCGTTCGAAGCGCGCTTTCTTCATATATCTGTATGCCTCAGACCTGTCTGCAAACAGTTTCTGTATCATGAACTTGCAGCATTGATCTCTATTGTAGTAGGCCGGATCGCGGATCGACGCTTGTCTTGCTAGGCTCGAGTGGCACCAGCCGGAAGCCATCACTTGACAACAGCTAATGCAAAGGACTCTATGGGAAAACGAAAAAAAGTGTGCTTTCCCCGCGTCTAAGCTGTTTTCAGCACTGAAACGTTTTCTGCTGCTGTTCAGGAAACCAGCTAAATAGCTTGTGCACAAACATCAAAACTGACAGTCCCCGCAGCTCTTATAAATTAATGTTGTGCGGTCGAGAGTGACTCCGCTGGGCGAAAAATGTAATGCAGCTCAATGAGACAAGAGTCACCTAGAGTTACCGCGGTGTACGTGGCGGTTTAATGAGTTGGGTTTAGCAGACGACAAGGGGCTTGAAAACTTTGCTGCGCGGAATTCGCTCACTCCCGGAAAGTCAGCTGTCAACATTGGACTTGTTCGACATTCATCAACTTCCGGACTTCCCCGAGGGTGGTCTTATTGATGGGTAAGTTCCTCTGTTTACTCCACTACGGAGCAAGCTTGCCAGCTCAGCCGTGGGTGCTCCGGCATGTTTGATTTTTTTAATCGGCGTTCGAACGTTTAGCAAAGACCGATTTGATCACCAAAGACCCGATATAATGATCTCAGCACAAAATAAAATACTCGCCTTCGAGCACAGCGTACAAGCTTCAATATTCCCACAAATGTTTGTTTCTTCCATAGACTTGCGTGGATTGTTTGGTGTCAAGTAATGGCCGCCGGTGGCGACACCAACGGGCTCCCGATCCGCGATCCAGCCTACTACAATAGAGATCAGTGACTAGCCTGTTAGGCGCATTTCTGTCTCTGAGCTACACTCTATCTGAGCTCTACACTTATGTACGCGAGCATTACCGGTGTTTCCAGAAACGTGAGCGCGGCGTCGACGGCGATTGAACTGTCATTTTCGTTTTTGCACAGACGAAAAGGTCTGCACAGCGACCTTGCAGAGATAAAAGGGTGAGGCTGCGGTTTTACAGCGAAGCTGTTTATGATTAGGGTTCCGTGGATTTTTTATGTGCGTGACCAAAATCTTTACGCCCGCACCGCCGCACGCACCGCATGCGCACACCTTCCCCGTAAAAAAAGATTCGAAGTAAATAACCAAAAAAGCGTTGACGAACGCGCCTGCAAGATGCCCGTTGTTTTAGGCTTTTGCATTAAAACAGTCACTGCTGGAGCATTGGCTGGAGACGCCGGCACTTGCCGCGCGGAACACTATTCCCTGCATTCTTCTTCATGCTTGGGTAATTTAGCGATAGGTACACATTCAGTAGATTAGTTATCAGCAGGCACCATTTTCAAGATCAGTAGTCTCTCAGGTAGATAATAAAGGTTTCTCAAAGACTTGCCGCTGTGCGACCCGCGTCGGCCATGTCTGCACTCGCACCGCCCTCTTTTTGTCGTCATTCCAAGCACTTGCGCGCCTAGTTCCTTTCCTTCCGCTCTCCCGGGGTGGCGGTCCCGTCGCGCGTGTCTACTTTGCGCCGGGTGGCGCTCCTGTCGCGCGTGTCTAGTTTCCTCCGGCTCCTCGGGGCGGGTCTGTGTCTTCTGCTAAGCAGCCTCGCTGGTCATCCACCTACCCAGAATGGAATTGCTCATGTTTTTTTTTTAAATGGATGTTTTCCGAGAAGCGTTTTGCGCACGCGCGAGCGCCCAATGCCAAGCGGCGGAAGTTGGCACGAAAAATCGAGGGAATTCGGAAGGAATCTGTGGATTACCGAGTAGAACACGTAATTGCAGCATATATATAATTGTGTTCACGAAAAAAGAAAGTGGACGGAAAGACAAACACGACGTATAGGTGGACGCCACGGATGCCCCTCTTTAAAGTCGCGTTGGGCACGCGCCGCAGCTCAGAGAGCGGACAAACAGGTAGCGTAGCTCCCATTATCAATTGGTAGCGCAGGTAGGTCACTTCCTCGATTTTTCGTTCGTGCAGCCACCACCCTGGTGCTGTCGGTATGTGGAAAAGGTCCATTGCGACTACCCTTACGTGAGTGCGCGCTCTCTCCAGTATAGCTGCTCCCAGGCCGCCGTCATTTTGACACACCTTTGAGCATGCGTCGAATACGTGCGCCGCGTCAGTGTCGGGCGCGTGTACTCGGGTGTAACCCTAATCGACACGAGCCCTACGTCAGCGGTCGGCGTGAACTCGGATCCAGTCACACGCTTCGCGCAGAAAGCGAATGCTCAAAAAGGGGGCCGGCGGACAGTGTTGCTCAATGGGCTTTCGGAAACGTGTCATTTATTTTCCGTGCGTTTGGAAATGGAACAGCCGAACTTGAGGCTACACCAGCTAAAACGTTTATTAACAAATTTTAAAGCGTGCTGATTGCTGCGATCTTGATAACCGCGGCGACACTGTCAATCCATCATACAAAAGACAAACTGCAGTACACTGTCTGGTGTGTTTCTTACTTGTACGACCTTTCCGACACATTGGTCATGTAAGAACTGTCATTATACACGTTTGAAGTCTACATATTAAGGAAGCAGACACGCTTCAATCATGCTTCAGGCTTGTTCGCAAACAACACCTACCATCGTGTCTACTGCAAACACAGTGTCATATGATGTTTGGGGCATCATACAAATGGTATACGGCGACAACTTTATGTGGCAATGCAGCCAAAGACACGGGAGCGCGTGCTTGAGAGATGGTCAAAACTGGGCAAACGCTCTCTCATCCATTCGCGGAGATGCAGCAGAAAGTTTCTCTGAGCGATCTATGGACCAGAGTGATCAAAAAGTATACAGTCGTAACTATTCACTGCCGCACCATATACAGTTATTGCGGATATCAGCATAACATGAAGCTGTGAATGCAGATATGGTCACTGACTGGACGAGAGGAGCCGGGTACCACTTTCTGACGCCCAGTCTCCAGCATGTCTCGATGGCCTTTCATCGTTATTTGGTCGTGCATCATACGATTCGCGGCCTCCTTCCAACCTCCCTTCTCCCTTCCCTCCCCACCAAAGGAAAAAAATTATGGTTGAGCACAAGTACTCGAGTCAAGCATTTCCGTAACCGATTCATACGTAGTTTTCTATCATTTTATTCATATAGTTATTCGTCGCCTTTTTTTAAATTTCGCCATAAATAACGTATCTCCATGATGATGGCTCAAAATGTTCAATCTCGGTGAACTTGGCAATTGCGGGAAAAACTATGCTTCGTTCGATTTTACTATAATACTATATTCAGTTAGAAACCACGTTGGATTTTTGCTCAAACGTGCCACCTGGTGGCCCGTGGCTTTGACTGTACTCTACTGTAGGGCTACATCAAGTACAGTAATCCACTCAGAAATGCTTCTGAGACATAAGAAGGGGTTGTTTCTTTCGAAGGGCCTTACAAGAAGAAGACGGCCTAGAGAGCCTAGACCTTAGACACCATTTGCAGTTTAATAGCGGACACCTCCTAAGCCAATCGGTTGCTCATGCTTCAGCGTGTGCTGTCCCGTGGCAAAAGGATATCAGGCGAAGATGCTAAGCCAAGTTTGGAGACGCTCGCACATGATCGATGCTTGCGGCCCCAGCCCGCAGCTAGTATTTATTGCGAGAAACTGAGACAGGGAGGTTAGACGCAAAGTGTAGCTGTTTTTGTCTCTACTCTGTTTGGCGTTCGAACGTGAAACACTTCGCGAGGAGCAGGCGACTCTCCTGTTCCCCTCTGATTGCAAGGATACAGCGGGCGGAGACAAAGGCATTTAGCCTTGACGTCTACCCACTAATCGTTCCGATCAGAGCTCAGCGCTGTGACCTCCCCGCGCGCTCTCATCGCGCCCTCTCCTCAGTTTGTCACCGTATAGCAGGCTCCATAAACCACGTGACCCTGATCGAGCCGTTGGAAGCACTCTCAAATCTGGGCGCACCAAGACAGATGGATGGATGGATCGATGGATGAGGCTGAACCCTTTGAAATGTTGGCGGCTTGCGCCACCTAGCTAGTGCGCCATCAAGTGGAAGCGCCATCCAGTGACCGAGCCGAGAACTACTCACGGTCGCTGTCATTCGGTGCCCCGGTGCCGTGTTGCCTCGTCTGCTCCGATTTTAGCGGTCAAACAAGTTGAGACGCCGAATACCTCGAGCGTGTTTTTGTCCTCATTGTACTGGATTTTTATTTTGTGTTACTCTTTCCTTTCTTTTTATTGTATGCCGCCGTTCGCTAGCTGTTACTTGGGCAAGAATTAGCAAATTCCATGTGGCGGAAAGGTGCGTCGAGCAAATTGTCAGCATGATGAACTTTGTTCTCCAAATTTAATTACAGGTTAGCAATAAGAAAACGACAAAGTATAGCGAAAGAAAATAGCCGCAACGTTCTTCCCACGCATTTCTAGGATTGTTGAAGACTGGTGTCCGTTCAGTGTATTGATTCCTGCGCTAGTTTCATAAATACACATTCTAAATCTTGGCCATAACACATTGCAGTGCGTTTTTGTTTAGGTTCTACGTTTAATACCAACACTTTGTTTCAGTCACATGTGTTCTGTAAGATCTTCCAAATGATTCCTGACTCTATTTACTTGTACTGACGTATTGATGGAACAAGTCACCTATTAATACAAGCAAGTGACGCATTAGAAGGATCGCGCGACGTACTGATAGAAGGAGCTGAGCTATGGGCCAAAAAAGGCAGCCCAATGATATCAATCTTATCTTCCAGATGTTGGTTCTACTGTACTGGAATGCAATCAACAAAGCGCCACATTGTATGTGCATCATGAATTTACCTTTGATCGGTTTAACTAGAATCGTGCGAAGTGCGTAATGCACTAAGGCTGAGGAAGCTGAGATAAGGACCTTAAGATTTCATGAGTAACAAAGTGGTATTGGAGACCCCATACGGCGTACGTTTAATATGTAATTTACAAGTCAGTTGTACTGTATAAAATTATAGTTGGTAACTTTATGAAATTATAGTTGGTAACGAGTTCAGAACACAGTAGGTTTCCAACTCTCCAGCACTTGCCCGTTGCCATCCGTCGTTCTTCGATTGCACGTGCTATACAGTGTTATGAACGGTAAAAAGCTCGCACTCTATGTGGAGTATCTACCGGGTATTTAAACTCTCGCCGACTACAGATGTCCTAAATGGCATAAGCTTGTTTAGTAAGTGCCGGGATACGCATATTGCCCATACCACTGTGGACGTCCTCACGTACGAATGCGAGCGACGACGTCAGCTGACCTTCATCTCTTTTTCAATCACTGTGTCTTAACGGCTTAAATACCAGCGTTTTCACGTTTAGCATAAATGACAAAATATTTACTATTTAGTTGGGGTTTGACCGAAGTGTTGCGCTATAGGCTGCTTTAGATATAAGCCGGACATTTTTCACGTGTTAGACAGCACAGTCCTAAATAATCGCTCAACTGCAGTCACGCTAAGCTGGGTACAGTCTCTTTTGCATAACGAGTTGGTTCTGACAGCGGTATTCATGCTTCATATTTTCCCGAGGGGTGCCTAGGAAAAGGTCGACCATATTGTGGACTTTCGGGCGTATCGCACACCTGTCAAAGATCGATTTGATAATGGTCTTTGGAGATTGAGCATTGAGTGCGCGGCCAGAGATGCCGTCGTGATTGCTTAGCTTTATCTAGCACACACGGAAGCGAGTTTCTCTACGCGGTTTCGTACCTCCCAGTGTATTCGTGCACGTGCTTGAAGGCGACGTGACGGGGGTTCAATACTGCCGAGCTGCCGTGAGCTACTTACACGCGGCCATCAATCCTTCGACAACACTGGAATGCGTCTGGAGTTAGGACCGCCTCATAGACCAGCCAACTGAACTTTAAGCTCCTAGGGCAACAGAAGAGCTCATGGGAAGCTCTTCTTTCACCCGAGGAAGGGCTCTTTAGTGGCCAGCTTTGGTGAACATGCAACTTGTACGCTCACGTGTCCAGCGGCTACCAAGCTCGAAGGCCCAAAGGCTGGTGAGAACCAAGCTAACCAGGCTTGGCGCGTCCCGCCAAGGGCGCTCTGTTTACTGTCAATAATAAGTTACAATGAGCAACAGTCAACGTTCCAGCACGTGTGAAGCGGCCATCTCGAGTCGCTACCTTTCGGCCCAAGCGGATTCTCACGACCCCCTGCATAACTTCCGGAATCCATTTTATTTATTTATTTATTATTCTTTTTGCTTTGCCACCGGCTGGTATGCGTGTTTTGTCATGCCGAGGATTTTCTGGGTATATTCCTTCTTCAGGATCCATCGAAAAAAATCGTAAAAATCGGAAGCCGAGCCCGGTTTCCAAGAGCTAGATGTATCGGCGCCCAATACTTCCGCAAGCAACGGAGTAACCGAGAAGCGAGATGATTTATTCATGATGTAGTGGCACGTACCGCGCGATCAGCCAATGACGTGCCGCTTATACCTTCGATTCCGTCCTCTTCGCTTTGTTTGGCGTTTAGTAATTATTTTGAATCAAACGGTTATGACATTCGGACTCAGCAAGCACAAACACGTCAGAATCCAGCGTTAACTCATTTGTTTAAAGCTTTCAGCTTTCCTTTAGAGCTCGGAACACTAGAAAAAAACGCTCCAGGTTTAATTTAAAAAAAAAAGGTTGAAGTTCTCACAGTTGAATATTAATATGTATCTCTTTATATCACTCACAACGCTCGATGTTTATGATGCGTTTCTGATAAAAGCTCGCATCTGGGAGGTTCCTTTCAGAAGACGGACAAGTCAGCGCCAAAGTCTCTATTCCGCCTTTTGTAGCCGTCGGCGACTTTCGATCGGGCGGCTTGCTTTTCGAAGGAGGGGACTTCGGCCGCGATGCGTTCGATGCCGCCGATACGGGTCGATGTCGCCATTGATTTCAATCATCCTCTTCCCGTTTTCAAACCTCCCAAGAAACGAACAGCCTCGGGACAAATGCGAAGAAGCCTCCCCGCTGCTTCTAACGCACAAATGTGGAACGGCCATTGTTGTACGACCAATATCAGAGAGCAGAAAGTAATTTGTTTTCTTTGGTGTGTGTTGGGAAACCGAAAAGTAGTCAGCCCCACGTCTCATGACTCCGCTGGAGATGAGGAATTTAGCCGGTGCAGAACCCACCGCCAGTCTGGGGTCTTTAATATCAGGCGGGATACACAACCGCACGCCGGTAGGATGATCATACAGATCGAAACAGGCAGCTCTGGGGATAGAACAAGGATCGCTGTGTTCAGCAGCGCGAGTTTCCGCTTTACGGGCTCCGAGCTCTCCAGCACGTCGACACTATAGGCCAACGATTCCCCGAGCAGGAAGGGTAAAGCCGAGCTACTCTTATTGCAGCCATTATTCACGGACAAGTAACAACGTCATTTGAAGAGCGCCGTTTGCTTTCTTGAGGGCAATCAAAATGGCATTGGAGGCCGGAAGCCAAAAACTATTAAAGGTTTCCTGGAAAAAAAAAATATATATATATATATATATTTAAAGAGAATAAAGCCGTTATAGACACCACTTGTCTTAGATGCAGACACGGATTACATTCGCCATGGCTAGTTTCAGTCGGTCGACATCTCAAGCAGATAAGGAGGGTCCGTAATAGCAGGTCTAATTTGTTGAACGCAGAAGTCATGTCTGATTTCTAGACGTCTAAACTCTTGTACGCTAATGTTTCACTTTCTTCCATTCGAAAGCTAAACAAATTGACCAAACATCATAAAAAGAATTATATGACGTGATTACCGGTTTGACTCACTCAGGCTGCTTAAAGCCCCTAGCTTGAATGTTTTCGAAATTAAGATACTGAAAGAAGGAAATCAATTGCATTTTCCCCACATCTGTCACTTCTAAGATAGAACACAAACACGACTAACGCTATTCAAAACGCACTGAAGAAACGTTGTTCAATTATATCAACAAGTTACAAGCGACCATCGATAAAATTTTATTACTTTTTCTTCAAAACAGCCGGACGTAATTGTCATCAAATCTAGACATGTAAAAAAATTATCAAAACTTTCCCGCCAGGTTTGACCTAAGCCGGCATTGCACCCGCGCGAACTGATATAATCATTAGGGGGTAATGCGCGTCTAAAGAACCAGGTTAGAACCCATATAGTGCCCTGGCTGAATTTGGCCTCTCAAGAAATCGCCTCATTCGATGGCAAATTAACGTCACATACTTACAACTTTTACACAACCAAGTTGAATTGTATTCAAGTGAGAGTATGCAGTCCCAATTAACTTAGTAGGCCAGTATCGGTAAAACTAGACAAGATGCTGATGCCGCATTCGGATCATCTTCATGCTCCTGATAAGGTAAGCTCAAAGAACCAGACGAGCTTCGGCACATCGTCCGAGTTTCAACGAGGAAATCCTAGTTAGACATTGAACCTTATTAATTTTGAGTTAAAACTTGCGCAATGCTTCCGGGATTATAATCGCGAGCAGCGGGCTGGAGTTGCGAATGTCGAAACTCCAGCCCACCGCTCGCGCCCTCTTGCGGACAAACGAAGAGTCAGAGAAGATGGGACGGAGACGGTGGCAGGGTCTGTCAACCTTGGCTTCCGCTGTTCTGGTCGGCGTGTTCGTGCATCATGCAGTTTTAACGAGAAAAAAATGAAAGCGATTCTGTTGCTCGTTTCCTTAACGCACATCAACATCTCCGTTGCCGGTGATATGTCCCTGCCTTGATCGCTTCGTATTTGTAGCCAAAGTAATTAATTTTAGCACACTGACTCGCGTCAGCGCGGACGCACGAGAAATCCTGGAGAATCTATCCCAGTTTCTTCCGCCATCTTGGCACTATTGCCCCGCCATCTATGGGGCGTTCGAGCTGCAAATAAATCGAGCGTTGACGCACATTTTTTTCCCCCAGCGGTGGGTTATTTTCGCTCTACCGTTTAACCGAATTCATAACAAAAAGTTTTGTGGCTTTTTTAGTAGATTATGAGAACGATAAGTCATTTTCATGAATCAGTCGAGGTAGTTTACATAATAAATCACTGAAACAAGTGCCAGGAATAGTCAACGAGCGTTCAAACAAAATGAACAAGTTCGCTCAAAACAATACTGCAGAGTACTTTCCTACCGCTTTTTCTTTTTTTTTTACGCGCATAACCAAACATATTGACCGGAATAAAATTTGGGTGGATGATGGAGCGTCTTGCTTTGCTTCACCGCTATTGCGCTTTGTTTCCTCTAGACGACTGCAAACAAAAGTTTATTTCCTTTAACTCAGAGACAGGTAAAACTTTCTTTTTCTCTCTTGCCGGGTTTCCGACCGCTGCGAATTTATTGTAAGCACAGCTGCAAGAATTTAAAAGAATAAAATGCAAAGCAACAAAAAAAAAAGAAAGGCGTTTACAATTTTCTGTAATGCGAAATTAGAGCACTGCTCTTGAGGAGGAGGAGAGGAGGGTACGGAGGGGAGGGTATGCCCCTCCTCCTCCTCCCTCCGTACACTCCCTCCTCTCTCCTCCTCCGCTCCCATTTTGCGGGAAATTCGCGCCAACTTTCCCGCCAAATTTGGCGAAAATTTCCTCGCTAAGTTCGGCAGGGAAATTGTCCCACTAAATTTAGCGGAAACTTAACGAAATTGTCCCACTAAATTTAGCGGGGACATTTTCTCCATAATGCACCGCGCGGTTACGCCCGCTTGCATTATTCGCATAATGCCACGAGCGCGGTTACGCCGACACCGACGGCGACGGCGACGCCGCTCAACCCGGAAATGGGCGCCTAAGAGCTGCGCTTTAAAACAACCACAAGAAGAAGAAGATGGAGGAGGAGGGAAAGAAAAGGAAGAAAGAGAAGAAGATGAAAGATGAGAGGAAGAAGAAAGAGGAGGAGGAGGAGAGAAAGAGAATAAGAAGAAGAAGGAGCAGGAGAAGGAGGAGAAGGAGGAGGAAGAGGGAAGGAGGAGAAGGAGCAAAAGAAGAAGGAGAAGGAGAGAAGAATAGGAAGAGGAATATAATCAAAATTTAACTGCCGTAGAAGTCACGTTTTTAACAGCAACCGGATTTCTTGCCTTGACATACCAGAGTAAGCGAAAATAAAATTAGATCTGTAACAGGAAACTGATTCAGTTCGCAAAAAACCGAATACTGCTTCCTTTCCACATTAACAATGAAGGAGATTTAGTAGTCCTACAAACACAGCGTCTTCTGTCCGACTACGCTGCTGAAGAAACCGGAAACAAAGAGTTGCAACAGCTGCACCACGAGCTCACACACATGTGGCAAAATAAAACGTTGTCCACTTGCAAAGACGAAGTCATCTCTTTACCTCTTATTCGTGACAATAACAGCGCGTGCTTCACAGCGCTTAGCTACGAGCTTTGAATTAATGAAACCAGTAATCTCTATATTTTGACAACCAATGATTGCCATACGAACACGTTCTTTTTTTATACATTTAATAGGGCGGTAAAATTGTTTATATAGTTCGTTTTACATCGTTCAAACATCACGCGTAAAAACAAATATATGAAATTAGTTTTAAAAGATACATATATAAACGTATGGGATAATACGATAACTTATGTGATCCCTATATTTTCATCTTTGGACAGCTCATATAATTATACATATATATATATATATAAAAAGAGAGAGAGAGAGAGAGAGGTTAACTCCGTCATAAACGTGACCTGTGCCTCTAGAGCCGTAGGTCATATCAGACAAGATTTCGGGTCTGTCGTCCATATTGAGGTATCCCGAGCTGTCGAATCGTTTCGCAATAAATAGCTGCCTTTTTCTATATTTTTTTGTATTTATTGCGCACGATTAAACTTATTTTAGTTGAAAAATAAAACAAAAATCTTCACAGTGCGTCGGAAATACCCAGGACAGCCTGTCTTGGGACGTTGATAGTTTCATTCCACAGGTGATATTCTGCGAATGCGGGCGACACATTTCTTACCCCGGCGAAATTTCCCCGAGGTTTGATCATTTTGTCGCGAGCAAAACCAAAACACCGAAAAAAAAATCGTGCCAATTTCAGACGCAACGTTCTGTTCGACCTCAAGATGAACAGATACGAACGCAGGCACGAAAACACGCATACTCTGAAACGTGACGTCACGGGTCGTTCGCGACTCCTCATAGGTGTCACCGACAGCAGAGAGCTGTCGGCGGCACTTTATATGGTGTCTAGAACGCGCCTCTGACCGGTGCGCGTATCGCGCCCTCAAACGTTTTTCCTCGATTTCCCTCGATGACGTCATAGAAGTGTCGTGCTGCCGCCGGTCGCGATCCTGACGGTGCGACAGCAGTGGTGGTGGAAGTGACAGACGCCTGTTCTGCCGCAGGTCGCTCTCCGGCTTGACAGCCCACTGAATCTCCGCCAGCTAGGAGTAGGGAAGTCGCGACTGCAGCGACACTTGCGTTCGGTAGTACTTTTTTACCTGGACTTCTAGCATCAACCTTTGCGACATGCGACAGCAGGACAGTCTAGCTCCTGTTTCGTTTTTTGTTACCCTTTGGAACCACTTATATAATGTATGGGAGGAATTGAAAGCTAAACGCAACAGTCGAAGACGCGTTCGAGACACCATATATAGCGACACCTAGAGCCACTAAATGAGCTGCGCTTAGAGTATCGGCACTCAGTTCCCCGAGATCGTTGTGGGCGCCGCCATTTAGAGGCTTGTGCAGAGCAGACGCAGCTGCCGATTGACATGATTGAAAAGTGCGACTTCCTCAGCATTAGAATCGGTGTTAGGAAGCTCATGTAATATTGCTTTGCTCTGTCGCGAACTGTTTAAACATGTGTGGAGGACGAAAAAGCGTTTCCTGTGATTTTTGATAAAGCCTCAGATCACTGGCAACTATGATTTTAAGACACAATATGGCCAAGTGTCGTTACTCTGAGGCATAGCTTATTTAGTGGCACTAGCGACACCAATGTTTGGTGCGTACACCTATGTTGCCAAGGCTGATCGACACACCGAGCGCTCAGCCCTACGAGCAGAACCACACTTAACTCCGTTTGACATCAAAAGGAAGGAGAAGAGGTTCTTCCGAAAAAAACGAGCTAGAGGTTAATTTTGACGTACTTCTATCCCGTGAATCTGGATATCACGTCCGTTTTTCCCGAAGATGTAACTAAACGCGCGAGAACACGAAAAAGCTCCGTCCAGTCGTCGCGTCATACCCAGATCTTTCGGCCGCCAAGCGCATGTCACTCATGTGGGGGAAGCGCGTGCAATTGAAACACTGCCAGGTAAACTCTCCCGAACTAACACTAGTCATGGCGTATTTTTTTATCCTTTTTTATAGCAGGAGTTCACGTACATTGCTTTGATTGGCGCTGAAAACGCGCGATGGCAGGGATTCCGAAAAACTCCTAATATGACGTCCCGCTCTGGGAAAAAGGGGCTTCAGCGGCACTTTGAAAATGATTTTCCCCAGCCTCCGTACACCCAGTTCCAAAATAATATTAATATTCCTGATCTTGGAGGCCAAATGAAGACGATTTAAGAGTTTTTCCTCCAATACGGAACCTTTCAGTTTCCCTCTAAGTCAGGCCGCAGCCAACCCTACAGTCCGATGGACCTAAAGCCCCTCCATGTGTTTACGTTTGTCCTGCAAGTAGCGTCAAATGCGCCAGTGCACGAGGCCTGTGTCTCGAGCGCCCCTTGGAAGCAAATGGCGGTGCAGCACTACAAGAGCCTGCATATTGAGAGAGTTTGGACAATGGGAGGCACGGGCAGAGCCAGGGCGTGCACCAGGCCCAGAAAGAGGGCTTGACATGCTCTCTTCGCCAACCAGAAGCCGAAAAGAATCCCTTAGCGGCGAGAGCCAGAAACAGTTTTAATCATAGCCGTATGGTTTTAATAGGCGCGGAAGAGTTAAATGCAGTAATCCTTCATGGTTGAAAATAGGGTGCTCCAGAGTCGCGTATAGAGAGAGTTTGGTTGATGGGAGGCGCGGAAGAGCCAGACAGAGCGTGTGCCAGACACAGAAAGAGGGCTTGATATGTTTCTTGCCAGAAGCCAAAAGGAATCCCCTATCGGTGGTAGCGCAGAAACAGTTCTAATCGTTTTATTAAGAGCGTAAGAATTTAGGGTAGTAACCCTTCATGGTTGAAAATAGGGTGCACGTGATGTTTCGATCATAATCATGCAGAAAGATTAAAGAAACGAATATGCCGCTCAACTCTGTTTAGCTCGGACAGAGTGTGACCGCTCGGACGGCACATCCCGGCTCTCGTCACTTGACGTACGGATCAAACTTGTACGCGTTACTTAAAAAATGTAAGGAATCACATTTGGAATTATCCCTTGCCAAATGTAACTAATTGCAATTACAATTACACTTTCTTAAAAGTAAATTACCGTTACTTCAAAAACTAATCCGTTACTTTCGCGGCGTTACTTTCAACCTTACTGTCCAAGGGTAAGAAGCAATACATAAGTGTTATGGAAGCGTTTATTGTTGCCGCAACTCACACTTTTGTGACGTTGAGCAACATCTGGCTCTCAAAAAGTCTCATCGGACATCTTACCTCGTTTCTATGTGAAGATGTCGTTTGCTGCACTCAAACACCTTTTCAGTCCACCTGTTTCTGAATGGGTGCTGCCACCTGGACACACGACTGGGTGGCTAGAAAACAACGCTTTCGCAAGGCCTTCCCTACCCGCTGGACACTCAAATCTTCAGTTAGATCCTGTTGGCCCATTGAGACGCTGTGTCCTAACTACGGCTCCACCAAACTTCGCTTTTCTCCCCAGTGTAAATCCTCTTGGTCCCTGAAGTTGATACAAAGAAGTCATCTGCTCTCTCTCTCTCTCTCGGCCAGAAAGAAGCGAAGAAAGAGTGAAGGGACAAAAAGAAAAGACGCGCACATTCGCTACACCAACTCGCGTGCACTTTGACGGTTTTTTTTATTTGTTTTTTGTTGGAAGGAAACACATTGAACTCGGGAGTCTGCCTAATATTGCTTGAATGAAGCGTCCGGTTCTTTGTATCGGTTTGGTACCCACTTCGTTGTGGGCGAGCAAGCTGACGAGTTACGACTTGCAAACAACCAGACCGAAAAAGTAATATATATATATATATATATATGATAGAGTCGAGGTTTTGGGGGTCGTGAAAAAAGGCTTTGAGCATCTAAAGAATGTCAGGCCTTACATTTTGCAAATACATGTCCGGTAGAGCTTACCTTACGAAAAAAATATATATTTTTACGATTTTCTTTTTAATTTTTAAAGTTCCCTCATTTTTTTCCCGCGAATGAAAACTAAAATGCAACAGACTACAACCATTCCCTTACTCATAAAAGAGTAACGAAATTACTTTACGATTACTTCTTGTAAAATGTAATTATTCCCTTACAAAATTACAGATAAATGTAAGGGATTACAAGTAATTTCGTTACTTATAACGGATTACGTACAAATCTGGTACGGATTATGTCGATCGTCCCGCTAGTCACACTCTTCCACCATGATTTTGGATGACCGTGATTGAAACATTGCGTGCACCCTATTTTCAATCACCGAGAGTTACTCCGATGCACGGATTAAGTTTGTTTCTCATGACCACCTCCAGGGTATCATTTCCGGCTTCTGGCTGGCCACATTCGAATATCTGAAGACGCCCTGGAACACGCCCAGCACGCTTTCCATCAATAGCGTCTCATCATTTGCGTCCTCTTTTTTGTTTAGTGTTCTCTAGTGTATTTCCTTTTTTCCGTGCACGCTGCTTGTAGCTGCTGAGGTTATGGGGGCTTAGGACTGGTCAACCTCTATCAACAGCTTTTTTCGGCGGTATTGCCTCTGTGTACTCGAACGCGACACTGGCGACGAGACCTGGTGTAAGTCAACGAAGCCTGGACAGCCACCGCAAGCCATGCCAACCGAAGGGACGACCGAAGCCTTCGCAGGCAAGTCATCGTAGTCATGGATAGAAGGTTTGGGGTTCTACTTCGTTGCAAACGCAATTACCAGCGTGAAGAAGAGGCGAGCCCCGGTGCTAAGTGCTAACGCTTTGTGAATTGTAGACGTACGACGTCGTTCGAGTTTTGGTGGCACCTAAAACATACGGAGATGTCAGCTTTGAGGAACTTGTGCCCATCCTTGGGACACAATTCGACCCTCGAGCCTCGGAGCTGTACGGCCCATGCAAGTTCCAGTGGTGTGACCAGTGAGCCGATGAGCCAACAAATAGTTACGTCGCGGCACTGAAGCAGTTGGCAGCAGGCTGCAGCATTCTCCAGATTGTCATCGGGCATCGCAATCACGGGAAACGATCCATGCCGATTTCGCCGGTCCACTGGAAGTTTAAAATGCGCTTAATTGTCGTCGACGCCTACAGCAGGGGGCTGGAGCTACGCCAAATGCGGAGCGTTGCAATCAAATTTTGTCATCGAAGAGTTTCGAAACTTATTCGCGACATTTGAGTTGCGGGAAAAAGTGGTCGCGGATAACGGTATTTCGTTCAAATCGCAAGAGACAGAAGTGTTCTTTTAAGAACAACGGAATACAACACATCACCGGTGCAGCGTACCATCTGGCAGCAAATGGTCAGGTCGAAAGCATGGTAGAAGAAACAAAACTAGCGCTTGCCAAAGATAAAACAGGCAGCCTGGCACCTAGGCTTCTTCGGTTTCTGATCATGCAACATACGACCACAAGTGTGACGACAGGAGAGATGCCAGCTATGATGACGTCTAGCCGGCAGTTAAAAGCTGAAATCACTCGCCCCCCTCTTATTGACCAAGGAAGGAGAACAGAAGAAACAGAATCTTGATCTCACAGGAAGCTTTCCCTTAGCCAAGAGGTCTATGTGAGAAACTTCACAAGAACACTACGGTGGATGCCAGGAAATTTCACAAAGAAACTTTGATCTCTCTCATGGCTCGTTGCTGCCGAACGAGGTACAGTTCGGCAACACGAGGACCACATTAGCATATAAGCTCAGATCTTCTAATCGCTGAGACCTGTTCTCATGACGGCTGCGTAAAGCCGGCTCAAGATCTTCCATCGCGGAGGACAATTCCCATTTGTGTTGAGCCGTCTACGTTAGGCAGAAGTCGCCGAACCCAGCGACCCTTACAAATCCCGACTCACGCAGCGTTCCAAGATCATCCAAAGCTCAACGCCTGAGACAGCTCCCTGAGCGACATGGTGACTGTCTCTAAAAGGGGAAGAAGTGCCATGTCTTGGTTTCAGTTTGGATCACGCAATGAACAAAGACAATGATCAGGGCGCACGGGCCAAGGAATCTGAGCGAACAGGCACTCTCATGTGTGACGAGAGCCAGCCGGTCGGTAAAGGCCGGACAAGAGTAAAACCTCAAGTATTTGGCGGCACCGTTCCTTTGTGCTTGAATACGACGAAAAGTACAATAACATTTTTTTTAGATATCTAGAGTATATTTCAGAATAATTAACATACTTTAAAAGTGCATATTTTTGTTTTAATAAAGTACACAATTAGCGTACTTTGAAGTGTATTCCGTTTTCGCAAGAGAAAATAAGCCCCGAGAATGCTTTAATCAGAGGAAAAATGGCACCGAGAGAAAGCCGAAATTATGCGCATCTCGGCTTAATTAAGCACACAGCGACCGCTCTTCTCGACGAGCGAGTTCAGAAATCCCAAGATGGAGTAAACAACGCGAGCGAAGCGGAGCGGATTATGAAGAGTTAAAAAGAAAGAAATCTGCAAAAAGACGAGGCCATCTCAAACAGCCGTGCAAAAATTATCGCGCACAGAGTTGCCAACACAATCCTTGACCGCGTACGTCTGTCACGCGTGCGTCATTATGTATATGTCAAAAAGAAAAATGCGATTCATTTTTGCAGTTTTTTAAACAATGGCAAGAGAGAGAGCAAGCGGATGGAACAACAAAGAAACTGATGCCTCACTTTCGCTCGTGTTTATTGTTTTTTTTTTAATATTACTTTTTTTAAATTACAATCTCACTCGAAGCAGCACCCGGTCATAACATGTCTTTGCAAAGTGAAAAAGATAAAAAAATGAAAAGCGCGAGGAAAAAAGTTTGCAGAGTTTCCCTAATCTGGCAATATGTAAATATTTCGATTACTTATGCAAATACTATGCGCAAAGCGTGCATAGCGGGGTTGCTAGAAAAAAGAAATTAGAAAAAAAAACAATTAGAGAGAACAACTAAAATATATCATTTGCATGCGGCACTGTCAATTTTACTGCACGCCACAAGTGATTTGTTCCCGCTTTATTTTATTTTTTACGAGGTTTTGCATTCACTTTGATCCCCATTTGAGGTAAACTTCAGAACGAGTATAGACAAACCGATTACAGCGCTGCAAGGAAGTGAATGATGCAAGATTTATGCAAGATTTAAACAGCAACCCCTAAGATGCTATTTCTTTTTTTCTTTTTTTAGGCGGTTATAAAAACGGCAGCTTTGGGGGCGTTCATTCAGGCGGTCTGCGTTCCTCATTCCGGCTTGTGGGATGAAATGTTCATTAACTTTTGGCGTAAACAAAACAAAATAAGGCTTCTAACCAAAATGATTCTTCGACGGCACCGTTATGTGCTTAGTCCGGCAACTGTGCCGGAATTGGCACGATATCTTTTTTTACTGTTGGCGTTGTTGGATATCTTTTGTGATATTAGGATATGATGAGATAAAAAAATTAGTTTCAGAAAAACTGAGACCACCTCCGCCGAACAGAAATGTTCAATTTGCAGAAAACAAAAAATTATTTTAACTGCGTTTTTTTTTTTCTGCTGAGTTTGTTGATTTTGACATTATTATGTCTTTTTTTCTTTAAACCTGGTGCACGTAATATGCGGATGTTGTTTTAGGCTACCACTATACGAATGTTTCCTTTTAATGCGAACGCATTAACTGTCCCATAAAGCGAACCGGCGTTGTCAGCTTTTGAAGCCGCGCGCCGAACGGCACCTAAATTTCCCTGTCCCAATGGAGCGAAGCTCTGCTGTCTTTAGCAGCCATTTGATGAAAACTAGGCTCCCATTGGCTGGCACCGCGTCATAGTTTCAAGGAACGCCACGCTCCATGTGCACTGCGGGCCCCGCGCCGGCAGAGCCGTATATGTAGAGCTTTTTAGCCATTCGTTGGGAAGTATAGAGACAAACGAGGAGGACGCCATTGGCCGAAAACGGGCTGGGCGTGCTCCAGGGCGTCTTCAGAAATTCGAATGTGACCAACCAGAAGCCGGAAATAATACCCTGGCGGTGGTCGCGAGAAACAAACCTCATAACTGCACCGGAGTAACTCTCGGTGACTGAAAATATGGTACACGTGATGTTTCAATCACGCTTATCCAAAATGATGGTGGAAGAGTGCGACTAGCGGAACGATCGACATAATCCGTACGCCAAGCGCCGAAGGCCGGGAATCTGCCGTCCGAGCGGTCACACTCTGTCCGAGCAAAACAGAGTTGAGCGGCGCATTCGTTTCTTACATCTTTCTGCATGATCATGATCAAAACAACACGTGCACCCTATTTTCAACCACAAAGAGTTACTACACTTCACTCTTACGTGCTTATTAAAACCATATACGAACATACACCTTTGATCAGAACTGTTTCTCGCTAACACCGCTAGGAGATTCTTTGCGGCTTCTGGTTGGTCAAGAGAGCATGCCAAGCCCTCTTCCCGAGTCGGGTGCACGCCCTGGCTCTGCTAGCGCCTCCCATTGACCAAACTCTCTGTATACACGGCTCTGCGCGCCGGCATCGCGCCGGTAAATGGAACACGGTGGTGCGCGCTTGGCCGCCTCTACTATGGTGCCTGGAACGCGTCTCCGACTGGTGTGTTTACCACGTCCAAAAAAGTGGTCCCTCGATTTCCGCCTGATGACGTCATAGGAGTGTCATGCTGTCGCCGGTCGCGACCCTGGCGGCGTCCCAGCAGCTGTGGTGGATGTGGCAGACGCCTGTTCTGCTGCAAGTCGCTCTTCACTCTGACAGTCCACGGAAGATACAGCAGCAGGAAGTTGGGACGCCTGGGACGAAGTGACGACAGCGACACTCGCGTTCGCTTGTGCTTTCCGCCAGCATTTCTATGACCAACCGCCAGGATCGTGACAAGCAACAGCAGATGCACGCGACACTCCGACTTTGTGACGTCATTGTTGCCACTTCGGGACCACTTTTGATGTATAAGCGGGATAGGACGCCAAACACACCAGTTGGAGACGCGCTCCAGGCACTACCCTCTCCCTAGACGCCGACGAACATGGCGGCGCCTCGAGCATCTACATCGTCGGCGGCCGCAACCTCGGCTGTAGCGATACCTGCCCTTCCACGCAAGTACACCGCAGACGAAATAAGAGAACGGAGTAACGCAGTACAACGAGCGAAGAAGCAGGCAGCGAAATCCACCTTCGTTGTCAAGTCTCCCAATACACGGCGGGCGGAACGAACAGCGGCGCAAAGCGCTAGGAGACAGGACAAAGCCTTTCGAAAGCGTGAGGCGCAAGCGGATCGTGATTCAAAGTTTCTCAGGCGGCGAGAGAACTAGGCCCTTCGACAACGCGAGGAGGAAGCAATACGTCGCAGGCGGCATGGTTTCGCATTCACAACTCATAAGAAGTGCTTAGGTGTCCTCGGAATTT
This sequence comes from Ixodes ricinus, assembly GCA_037355805.1. Classification (NCBI taxonomy): domain Eukaryota; kingdom Metazoa; phylum Arthropoda; class Arachnida; order Ixodida; family Ixodidae; genus Ixodes; species Ixodes ricinus. The sequence goes on along the minus strand of JAZHYW010027535.1, from coordinate 56,522 downwards.
TTTTTTGTCAATCCTACTGAAAGGTGAGGGAAAGGCGTGTCAATTTTGGCCTATACGTTTAGCGTCATCACTAAAAATCATTTATTGCCCATCATTTATTGCCTATACGTTTAGCGCCATCACTAAAAACTATTAGGCCCTGTCACTGCGAACTAAGCACGATATTGTCTCCGTTATTTACCGACTTCCCAGCGACGTTCTAACTCCGTGTTTGAATTTTTGCGGTACTTTTTTTTAGTTTGCAAATGAAAATAAGTTTAGCACTATATGTGGTGGTGATTTTCATGTGAACATGCTAGATAATTATGCTTCAATAAAAAACTAGATAAATTAATACTCATAAGTGATTGTCGGTGCGTAATTGACGTTCTATCCGATCTAAAGTAAATGTTACAGCTGTCATGCGAAGATCCTCAGATAAGCTGCTGTTTCATTTTCTGCAATTACAGAAAGATGCAAGGTCTGGAATAAAGTGATAAGTTATAACGTTAGCGGTCATATTCCAATTTTAATGTGTGTCAAAACCAGTTGTGCAAATCGAAAAGCGTCGGTGTCCTCCGTGTCAGACCAGTGTGTTACGCCCGATGGTTTAGAAGGTTTGCGCAGAATGTGGCTAGTGCAAATTAAAATCACGTTTTTTATTTAGTTTAGATTTTAATAAGGCGTACAGTCTATTTTTGGAGGAGTTTAAAAATATTTACAAGATAGATTTTTTCCTGCAAATTAATTTTAAAAAAATATCGGATTCGGACACCTCGGATAACAGCTGATTTACTCATAATAATAAATATTAAAAACGCGCTTTATAAAAAGTTTGCAAAAATTAGAGATTCGAAGCACCTCAAGACGCTTACCGTAAATATTATCGTAATCAACTAGCAGAAGAGGGAAAGCTAAGGAGCGTTATTATCATGAATCTTTCGGGTCTGCAGTAGGCTGTAGTAACCGGGGTCCCACTGCTTATGCATCATACAAAAACGACAGTGTGCACACCAATTCGAACGCGAGTCACCACGATATCCGCGCTCGAATGCTGCACGGCAATGAGTTCCAAAAGAAAACATGGCACGCGTGGCATTCGAAACCACGGATATTGCGGTGACTCGTATTTTGCATACTGTCTTTTGTATGATGTATGCGCAACGTGAACCTGAAGGAAAATGTTAATTCGGTTATCGGACGTAGTAAACGTTCCAATAAGTGACCGACGTTTGGCACCAGCCGCAAAGCACTCTGGGTATTATTCACTTCCGGTTCGTAGCTAGCAGCCGACGCAGCACCATGGCGGCTATGGAAGCGCGTGTGCGGGTGTTGACACCCGATCGATTCGAGTCACCTCCTCTGTTGCTGGGTGACTTACGAATTTCTGAGCGACTGCAAGTTAATCAAAATATTCTGGCGGGCTAGTTGGTTATACATACTAAATTACAAATGGCGCTAAGACAAGGACAGACGAAGAAGTGGACAGGACAGGCGCTAACTCACAACTGACGGTTTTATATACAACGATAAAGAAGAAGGTGAAGGAAGTGGCTGGTGTTGAAAAAGAAGAAATAATTCTATTTCTAGCCGGGGCGTTCTAAGAAGGTTGTTAGATTACAAAGACTAAAGCACAGTAGACCAAAACGAAATTAGTAAAAATTGAACAAATGTAATGAATTTGAACCATATACGATAATATTTTCAAGGGTTAGAAAATAACCTCTAGACCGTAAGAGACAAAATAAGAATAAAAAAATAATAAGTGATCGTTCATAGGCCGCCGATCAGTGCCTCGTAACAGCCTATTTTCCTTTTTACATCCAACAGGCACCACAGCCAAAGCTATACCGGCGCGAGCGAAGACCCACCGGTGCCCCACCTCACGCGCTCTCGTGCAAACGTAATTCCGAAGATTGTCATGTATGATGGTTCATCTACAGAACCTCTTTCTCAGTCAACGCCAAAGATGGTGTGGAGACGCATTTTCCTTCATTGGCTTGTATGGTCTTTGCTTCAAAGATTTCCCTGTTCCTCTTGCCTTTGAAACGTCTGATCACTTTTGTGTCCGAAAGCACAAGTGTGTGACAGGAGCAATCTCGCAGCAGATTGCATTGCTAAATGTCCAGAAGGTGTTGACTTCAAAGTCAGAGCATGTTCTCTCAGTCGTGTATTTATGCAGCGTCCAGTCTGTCCTATATACACTTTCCCACGTGTGAAAGGGATTTTATACACCACTCCGCTGTTGCAGTTGACATATTGGTGCTTGTGGTTTATGTCGCATTCATGATGTTGTTGCTTGACATTGTTGATTTTGGGCACATTCGTTTTAATTTATCCGGTGCCGATATTACCACTTGGACATCAAACGTGGATGCTATCTTCTTCATGTTGTAGGAAATCTTGTGGATGTAAGGCACCACAGCCGGACGGCGTCTCTTCTCTTTGATTTTTTTTCTCTTCTTTTGTTCTTTGTCAATAACTTTTCGGCGATGACAGTCAGAACTGGAAATGGGTAACCCGAAGCTTTCAAACGAGTCACTTGTGATTCGAAGCTTGATTTTGCTCTTACTACTTACAAAAGCTACTTACAAAAGCTACTTGCTACTTACAAAAGAGAGGAATCTGCATAGGTTCCTGCGTTACACCTGTTTTATGCGACATTTATCTATCACATTGTGATCAGGCTATTGCTAAGACTATATCAACCAACCAAGTCTCGCGCATCTTTCGATATGTCGACGATTACCTGGTCCTCCTTCTTTTCGTCCCGATGAAGGTGACAGTCATCCTATCGACAGTGTACGTGCCACGTTTCTGGAACAAGCTGAACAGCTCAACTTTACCATTGAGGTACCAACGGACGGCATCCTACAATTTTTAGACCTGCAGATTACTTTCAACAAGAACCAGACCTGCTGGATGTACCACCCACGTTCTAAAAAACGGCTATTGCGCTATGACTCATCCCATTCCAAACTTGTTAAGCGAGGCATAGTGTCTAATTGTTTAAGTATGGCGTTAAACAAATCATGTGAGCACAGAGCAAAAGCAAGCTTCGAATCACAAGTGACTCGTTTGAAAGCTTCGGGTTACCCATTTCCTGTTCTGACTGACATCGCCGAAAAAGTATTGACAAAGAACAAAAGAAGAAAAAAATCAAAGAGAAGAGACGCCGTCCGGCTGTGGTGCCTTACATCCACAAGATTTCCCACAACATGAAGAAGATAGCATCCACGTTTGATGTCCAAGTGGTAATATTGGCACCGGATAAATTAAAACGAATGTGCCCAAAAATCAACAATGTCAAGCAACAACATCATGAATGCGACATAAACCACAAGCACCGGTATGTCAACTGTAACAGCGGAGTGGTGTATAAAATCCCTTTCACATGTGGGAAAGTGTATATAGGACAGACTGGACGCTGCATAAATACACGACTGAGAGAACATGCTCTGACTTTGAAGTCAACACCTTCTGGACATTTAGCAATGCATGTGCGAGATTGCTCCTGCACACCCAGTGGCGTATCAACTTGTTTTTGAGGGGGGGGGGGCAAACCAGACCAACCGGCCCTGGGGGGGGGGGGGGGGGCGGGGCCAGGGTCGGAGGGCGGTGCTCTTGGTATCCCTTGGGCGCCGCCGGCCAGTGTCTGCCCTGCCCAGTGGCGGCTGTTTCAGGGGGGGGGGGGGGGCAAAACACATGGCTTGCCTCCCCACTCTGAAAACTGAAGGGGGGGGGGGGCAAGTGCCCCCTTGACCCCCGGTTGGTACGCCCATGTGCACACCTTTGCTTTCGGACACAAAAGTGATCAGACGTTTCAAAGACAAGAGGAACAGGGAAATCTTTGAAGCAGAGACCATACAAGCCAATGGAGAAAAATGCGTCTCCACACCATCCTTGGCGTTGACTGAGAAAGAGGTTCAGTACTTGAACCACAATACATGACAATCTTCGGAATTACGTTTGCACGACAGCGCGTGAGGTGGGGCACCGGGTGGGTCTTCGCGCTCGCGCCGGTATAGCTTTGGCTGTGGTGCCTGTTGGATGTAAAAAGGAAAATAGGCTGTACGAGGCACTGATCGGCGGCCTATGAACGATCATTTATTCTTTTTTTATTCTTATTTTGTCTCTCACGGTCTAGAGGTTATTTTCTAACCTTTCAAAATATTATCGCATATAGTTCACATTCATTATCTTTGTTTAATTTTTACTAATTTCGTTTTGGTCTCCTGTGCTTTAGTCTTTTCAGCTGAACAACCTTCTTAGAGCGCCCCGGCTTGAAATAGAATTATATCTTCCTTTTCCCGCACCCGCCACTTCCTTCACCTTCTTCTTTATCGTTGTATATAAAACCGTCAGTTGTGAGGTAGCGCCTCTCCTGTCCACTTCTTCGTCTGTCCTTGTCTTAGCGCTATTTGCGACTGAAGTTACTTCTACAGATATGCTAAGTAAGAATCGGTACGCACAAGCATCGAGAACGGCCACGAAAGCGCGGAACGAGTGCGGCCGGCGGTAAGCTACACTGGCGCCGGGCTTTCCGACTGCGCTCATTTTATGTACTTGAACTTTTAACGGCCTCTCCAATACCTTTTTTGAATTAGATTCAAAACGTAAACTTAAAAAAAACTACTAAGAATGACCTGCTAAGGCCTTGAAAACTCGGCCTTTAATATTTCAATTCGCTGCTGTTTCCAGATATGTACGTACATATATGGTGCGAGTGTTTTTTGTTTTCCTTTACCCTGTGTTTTTTTTTTTTTTTTTAGTTAAGGGGGACACTACCTGGGCATGTCTACTTTTGAACTGCTCACTCAATCGGCGTGAAATTTTGCAGGTGGTGTTTGTAGCTATAAAGAAGGAGGTCATGCAAAGTTTCAGCCCTGTGAACCAATTTTATGAGGTACTATACCCCCAAAACGTAGCCTTGTATGAAATCTGCTCAATGAATCTATCGTTGAGAAACGGTGTTGATCACCACACCTTTTTCTGGTGTAATGCATACTGGAATATTTATTGCCGGTTACTATAAACAAAATTAATTTAAAAATATGCATTTTTCAAAAAAAAATTTATGAAAGTTTTTGTTTTTTTTTTACATTTGCCAAGTTTTGCAAATTACAATTTTTCATAATAAAGGAACATGAAATTGTAAAATCTACGTTCATAGTAACCGGCTCGATAAAGTTTCGGCATATAATCCGCAAATATTAAGTTTCTTGGTAGTTTTATACTGAAACGATAGTTTTATTAAGGTGGGATTTGCTGCCAAAAGTGAAGCTGAGATAAGTGCACCTAAAGTTTCAAGATGACGTTTTAAAATTTTCTTTTTGCGTCTTAAATGTCAGAAATTCTTTCCAGCAGTGTAGGGGATGTCTTCCTCAAACTTCTCCTGATATACTGACATTGCTTTCAGCTATTTTCCCTTGTGGATGACGAGTGCTACGCAGAGCAGCACACCTCACCAACATATAAAGAATAATTATGTTTGACATTGTTTGTCAGTGCACATTGACAAGACTTTGTGAGAGTGTTCCTTGTTATCCATACATGCCAAAACTGGGCAGTTCTGAATATGCATTTTTGGAAAAAAGGTGCAATTCAAGGTAGTGTCCCCACTTAACTTACTGCGCGTAATTATGAATGAGTTGTGTAATATATTTTTCTGGTTTGTCTTTTTGGCATGTTAGTATTTCTTTTTTTTTTCTTTCATGCGATGTTTTGTATTATGTTTTCCACCTATGTTGTTTGTTGATTTTCCAGAACCAGTATGCTTGGTGGTATATGCTTCTTTTCGTGTTTTTTTTCTTGCAGGATTGTCTGCGATTTTTATAACTAGTGTTTACTTTCGTCTTATGCTATGTTTATATATAACTGTTTTTCCTCTACGTCGATGCCGAGTCTAGTCCTACAAACCGCTTTTGGCTTTTGACAGACTTGCTTTTTTTGTGTTGATATTTTATATTTGCAATAAAATTATTATTATTATTAATTATTATTATTATTATTTATTATTATTATTATTATTATTATTATTATTATAAAGCCCCAGTCACATTGCTTCCCACGGTGTTCACGGCAGACATGATGAAATAATTATCTGCGGAGCTGTCTCAAGCATGTTCTAAACATGCTCGCTTCATGTAAGCTTCCAACATCTCTGCAGGCAGTTCTTGTATGACCAATGTGACTGCCACACAGAAAAGATGGGTGGATGAATGGATGTTAATGGTTTTACCCTTCGTAACGGACGGTAGCTCGCGCCACCTAGCCTACGTCTAAAGAGACAAACACATGACAAACGAGCCTAAGTCTAAAACTACAAACACGGATAAACGAGCCTCACAGAGTGTGTCCAGACTCTCTTTTACGATGTATTGGCCGTATGACCGCGGCTTAAGCGTGAGAACTCGCAACTTTCTGAAGCACCCGAAAGTGAAATGTACATTTTGTAAACACTCGGGGACTTTTCTACGCCCCGAAAGGTTACACAACAAAAACAAAGACCAACAATTTGTCGTACACTGAGCGCAGTGTCCCGAGAATAAGATAAACCTTTTTACCAAAGTCATCGGGTTTGTCCAGCTGCCGGCTTTTATTCGATGCGACTTTTGTGAGGATAGGAACTCGATCTCATACCTAAGGATCAGAAATTACTTATCCCGTGTGCCCTGATGGAATGCCAAAGGCAAACAATAATGAATCTCGGAAGTGTTAGACTAATATAATCAACAAAAACATGCAGCACATTTAAACAAATGTATCTTTCATTTTTTCTCTTGCGACAAGATAAATTTTAGTATATTTGCAGAGAAACATGTTCATCACTTTGGATGAACATTAAGTGTACAGGCGACATGACCAAGTTATTTGTTTTTGCTTTTATTTTCCCCGTTTTGGATGTTTAAAGTGCCTCGACTGTCATTTTTGAAATACATTAGCTGCGGCATAATTCAAACTGGACAAAAGAGCCACTCGCCTAAATTGTTCTTAACGACCAACGTGTTCTTAACGACCACGCCTCGATAAGTCCGATTTTCGCGCATGACAAAAGTCATTAACCGCTTAGCACAAGAAGGTGCGCAATGGCCTCGTGGTACTCGGGAAGCGATTAATATTCTCGCATTCCCTCGCGCTGAGACGTGGGCCGCTTTTTCCTTCTTTCCACCGGAAGACAACTACCACGACTTCCGATACAAGCTCGGCGGCCGCCTACCGCCGTTTTAATGATCCAAATATATGTACAACCGCCGGCGATATGAAGGTGAACGCCGGACCGTCGATCGGTCCGTGCTATCAGCGCCATAACGGGGCTGCCGTGGCGGCTCGCTTCCTTATCGCGCGCTTCGCCGAGATTAAGCGCTTGGATCGAGCGCTGTTTTCAGATCTGGCACGTGGAGCGAAAGCTCGCGGTGCAGAACCCAGGGATCCTGGGTTCAATCCCCACCCCTGCCCGTTTCGATCTGGATGAGCATCGTACCGGCGTGCGGTCGTGTATCACTACTGCGTGATGCACGTTAAAAACACCAGGCTAGCTGTTGTACTGCTCTGGCTATATTGCTTCATCTACAGCGAGTGACTCGTCGCAACTTTGAAACGGCTGACCGACTACACGCTGTATAAATATCCACACAACCCCAATTAATATTTCACATCTGCTGCTGCTCCCTGCAGAAAGCGTGGAGGTGGGTTTCGATTTAGGCATCGTTTTTTGTGGGCGCCGCGCCCACGTCATTGCCGGCAAATGATTTGCGCATTGCTCGTGAACGAGAGCGGACGTTGTTCGGCATGGTTTATCAGTGACTCAACCGCTTTCTGCATTCATGAGCGAGCGCTAATAACTGCAACAAATGTGAAGTGGGCTGTGATTAAGCGATAAATATATATACAAAAGAAAGATAATCTCGAGCGTTTCAGCAGAAATGGCCGTCACTCGAGTTCCAAGAGATGAGGGCGTCCAGATCGTTGTCCTTGCTCAGGAAGGACTTTCGCGGCGGGAAATACCACGCAGAGTTGGAAGGTCCGTCAAAACAATCCAAATGATTATTGCAGAATTTAGGGGTGACGATGGACGCTTGGACAATGCCCCCACCGTCGCCGTCCCCGCGTAACTACAGCAACAGAGGACCGTCGCATCCTCGAGGCAGCCTTAGGCGACCCTTTCCGTGCTGCCAGGGATATCAGGGACGCGCTGGAACTCGAGATCAGCGACACTACTGTTCGGAGACGCCTCTACAATGCTGGCCTACACAGCCGTGTAGCTTGCCAGTTGTCGCTGCTGACGGAAAGGCACGACCAGCTGAGGCTTGACTTCGCCCATTCTCTGGTTAATTCGACTGTGAAGGACTGGACCCACGTCATGTTCAGCGACGGGTCAACATTCTGCACCCGATTAGACCAGCAAAGCCGAGTTAGGAAGCCTGACAACTTCCAGCAAGCTTTATCAGCCCTTGAAGATAATAGACTGTAAAGATTCATCCTTCCCCTGGAACGTCCAAGGCCGTTAGTGACCAAGACTTTCTGAGAAATCATCAGTGGTCAGCTATACGCTGCCCGTTCGCCGCTAAATCCTGAAAACTACAAAAAATACTAGCCTTACCTGAAATAATGATAGCCAAGTTCAGCGGTGGCTAAAAGAGACAAACATGCTTCCATTGCCTTGCAGATACGACACTCACTTTATCCAGGAAGTGGCCGCCAGTGGTCGTAGGTGCGTGAATGTCTGGGGTGCCATATCCCGCCAAGGACTTGGCCCCATCTTCAGGATCGACGGGCGCCTGACGTCGGAAGTTTACTCGGACATAATTGACCATGTCTTTGATCCACTACGCCCTAGATGGGGCCCTTTTCGGATGGTGACTTCTGGTTTTAACACGATCTGAGTCCCATCCACACCTCCCGTTCCACCAAGATGCTTTTTGCTGAGCGGGGCATACGGGAGCTGCCATGGCCCCCAAAGGCGCTGACGTCAATATCATCGAAAACGTCTGGGGCATCATTAAGTCGAAACTGGCCACTCAAGAGCTTCACACCGCATCTCTTAACTAACTCTGGGAAGCCGCCCAACAAGAGTGGAACAACCTGCGCAACTACGACGACCTGGTGCTCCACCTCTACGGAAGTCTGCCGCACAGGATCCAATCGTTAATTCACGGAGAGGGAAACTTCTTAAGATACTAAGGCCCCGCTCAAATCCGGCGAAGAATGTCAGACATCAAACCGGAACTGTCAAGAATGAAGAAAAAAGGGGAGGTGGTTCTTGCCTCATATTCTGCCTCACCGGAAGCACGAATCCCATTGAAAGAATGGTTGAAATTGCGAGCTGCCTTACGTTTAAAGGCGTTCGCGATGCACGTGTGTTCGTGTTACATAAGCACACGTATTTCAAAATGAATAGAACAATAATCGCGCCATGATAGCCCTCAATATGCATTAACGTGAATCATATATCGCAAATCATATATAATTAATTGGGGGAGGGGGATTCACATGTACCTTCCAGCAGAGCCTTAATTTCTAATAAATTATTTTGGCGTTCACTGCAAAGTGTTTAGCACCGCACAATAGATTAATAATGATGCCCTCTTTGTAATGTGGCTAATATAACATCGTCGCAAGAGCGACGCGGTTGCTGACACATCACACAAATAAAACAATATCATGTTCTTCTTTTTAAGAAGCGAAAAGTATAAGTCACTTCTTGATTTGTTCCGCAGCCTTCCGGTTTAGAACATATCATAACAAAAAACTACTAAATCACATTGTCTACCGATAGCGTCTGAAAGGCTCCTTCCCCAATCCTCGCGCTTTCTGCGGGGAGTAGCAGCAGAGCTGAGAACAGCGCTCGATCCAAGCGCTTAATCTCGGCGAAGCGCGCGACAAGAAAGCAAGTCGCCACAGCAGCCGCGCCATGGCGCTGATAGCACGGAGCGGTCGACGGTCCGGCGTTCACCTTCGTATCGCTGGCGGGTGTTATATAATATAGGTACGTCGATTCCTGGAGTGCGTCCCAGGATGTAGTTTTTAGCGTTTTACACCGAAAGTTGGGGTAGGCCAACGTGTAACATGGCAACTGTGGTTTTGTTAGAAAATAATACAGGGTGAATCTACAAACAAATATATAACCACGTCGGCAATGGAGCCATAATTGTATCGTAGTTAAAGCTGCCTTTTAGTTCTGTAAGGGCACTGGGTTTTATTTTTATTTTTGTTACTAACCCAGCCCAATCTATGCTATGTCCGAAGACATAGCATAGATTTATCTGCAGTCTGGTTATGTAAAGACTAAAAAACGTCTTGTTTCTAAAAAAAGAAAAAAAAGAAAAACGTTTTACAGCATGGTTTTTCAGAGGAACAGGCCCACTCGTCACAGCCAAGTCGTCATAGGGAAACTGGTCATAGGTGAACTGGTCAAAGAGCAGGGTTGCCAGGTGTTTGTACTCTGACCCGCCAAATTTCAACGAGATATAGCCCAAAAATAGCCAAATGTCGATCCAGAAAAGTAGCCGAAAAATAGCCAAAAGAAAAACTGACCATTTGGGACGTTTATTTTAAAAACAAAAGACGCATAATACATTTTTGTACATCAAATAGAAATATTCCCACCACTAAAGGCATCAGCTTATACCCGTTTTCACCTACAAGAAAAAGCGGGTGTGTCCCTCTCGTCGCGTGCTTATTGGTCGCATGCCTGCAGCACATATTATTCCGGTCTGCAAAGTAGTTCCGATAAGAGTTTACCGTCTCAGGGAAGCTCAGCGTTATTTAAGCCTAAATAAATCTCCATATTCCCAGCAGGATAAACAAATATACCCCTAGTACGCGCGTAGACCACGTGCATCCAACGCCTCACAAGATCTGGATGGATCGTTGTCTGCAGCTGGGGCCGGCCAGCCGCTGTCGCCTGCTCTTCCAAGATGGCGACTCCAACAACTCTGGCTGAGCGGTGTCCGTGTTGTCAGCAGTCTTACTGAAGACATTTCCCTCGGGCGTACTTCAAACGTCGCCGCAAGTGGAAAATGTCGGGTCGAGCTGACAAAGGCAGTGCGTTCGAGCGTTTGTTCTTGGATGCGGCGGCAGTACCAAGAAAAAATGGGTGGAAGTCGTCAACCTGACCGCCGCCGCAACGGGGGATCAGTGTTAGTTCGGTTCGCCGAGAGAGGCTAGCGGCTATCAAACGAGCCAACGGAGCTGTGAAACTCCTCTTCAAAGAAGCGCCCGAAATTCACTGAAAAAAGCTGGAAGAGTGATTTCAAATCACGACGCGTGCACTTTGACGGCCGTGAGAAGCTGGCGAAGCTGCTCTGCACAATCTCTTCCCGTCGGGGGAGATCCCAACGTTGAAGAAAATCGCCGCTCTATCTTCCCAAGAAGACGACGCGCGGCCGTCCTGTTCCTGGACCACCCCGTATCGCCTGCCGAAGAACAGGGGTTTCGAGAAACAGAAACGGAACCGCAACTCCCTCCTAACTGAGAGAGAGGACATCGTCGAGTGGAGGCGGCGGCATTTGAGGGCAATCGGAAAGCTACTAGAGCTCCAAAAACTGGGCCAAAGGTTCCTGCTGAAAAAGGTGAAAGAGTGACTGTCACTCAATCCCGCTGGTAGTTGATATGGGCACGAGTCAGTGCAGGAGGTCGCCTCCAAAGCATCACATTCAAGCCCAACGACGCTGAGCGGCTCTTTGCAGGGAAGCGCGGACAACGTAACAGCTGTCCACTGGTATGACCGTGCAGAGCATGTGAAAAAAAAAATGGAGGCGAAGTTTCGAGAATGAGATGTCCCAGAGCCAAACCTCGAGCTAGTCATCGGTAAACCCCCGATGCAAGCGACACGGAGTGAGGAGAGCGGAGACGACGACGGAGCTGACGGACGAGGACGAGAATGAAGAGATCTGCGTGTTCAGCCGTTAGAACGGAATTGACCGTGAATCCATATATCCCCTAGGACATGTTCTTCCTGAAATGGCTAGAACTTGGACTCTGTTGGTCATACCCCAGAACACAAAGCGGTCCTTTTAAGGACCATTCACATACGTGCAAAAATCGAATTTCCTACTTCATACACGCCTAACCTCCAGTGTCATGTTGTTGTCGTGATTCTACGTTTCCATCATGCACTAGCCTTATTCATGGTTTCTCGAGGTCTTTGAAATCAGCTGTATGTATTCCACTGCACCGTGAATAACCAGTACAAATATTCATTCTACAAAAAAAAGTTTTCAGTTGTACTGCACTCGTTAGTTTGCCCATCTACAGCAGAGGTGTCAGGCGCCATTTTGGCTTTTTGCTTAAACATATATGCATATAATTACACTTTAAGGGTCGTTTTATTCAAGAAAGAAGACATAGTGTTGCAGCATGCCGAAAGTAGACTATTGTTCTGCAACGTGACCTCTGAGCTGACATTTCACTTGCTCACCTCATGCATATTCAGTGTCGCTTCCACATCATTTTGAGGTCTAAACATTATGTTCAGCCCAGTCTTTCATTGAGATAGCTCCGTTATTGCAGTGATCAGTTCTTCAGGCGGTTTGTGGAAAGTAAACTCACAACTGCCATCTACATGCCTTGGGGTCGCTCTGGCAATAAACGTATCTCACATCCACCATGCTGTTTTAGATTATAATCGGGATTCTTACCGCCATCCACACACGGGCCACTCTGGCAACAAGCAGAAGCTTTAGTGGAATCGTGGAAGAACGTATCTCACATCAACCACGTTGTTTCTGCTTATAATCAGGATTTGTACCACCATCTCGACATCACGGAACTTAAGAGAACAGAATTAAAGAACGCACTGAAATCCAGCGCGACACACAACAGGAAACCGATTGCCCACTCAATATGTACACGTGAGACGTCAACGCAATAACGTAAACAAAGGTATATTATGTCAGGACAGACCATAAACTACGTACAGAAAGCACGTTCTGGCTCAAGTGGCAGATCTGATCAATCCCAGTTCATCTGAGTTAGCGGCGTAAAGCCGATGATGTCAGCGGATATTTTTGCTTTAGCGCCTGCGGCTTATGTTCGCCAGCCGGCTTCTCAAATACGCTAAACCTGGCAGACGTTGATTTTTCTCGTGGTGTTTTAGAAAGCCGACGGTACAAACGATGTGGGGTATACAAGGATATGTTTATTGAAAACAGTTTAGAGAAGCGATGCAAAATTATGCAAAAGCATGGCCGTGACCTATCAGAAGAGCAAACGCTGATCTGCCGAGTATGAACTGAAGCTTTTGCCACTCACGAGGATGCTGCGGTAAGCTAATTCCTTTTGGTTTCGGTCTCTAATTGTGGATCCCACTACCTCCCGACGGAGAGTGGTGAAATCTACGCGATATCGCGCCACTTCTATTGGTGGAAGCCCAGAACACTCCGCCACCGGCCGGACTTGTTTTACTTCGGTTCTTAAGGTGAAAACGAGCATGGATCGCAGAACCAACGGCAGAGTCCGGGTACATCACTGCGGTATTAAAACACGTCAGAAAAACCTCTGAAGAAACATAGCCTTTGCAGCACTGCTCTTTTACCCACAGTCTGATTTTTGACATACGAAATGTTCTCCAGTGTTTCTATCGACATCCTGTTTCGCAAGTCCGTCTTTGTGAGGGTGACCTGGCTGAACGCGCGTTTTACTGCAGCGTTGGACAGTGGTAACCTTAGGAACATACTATCCACTGTATTAATGAGATGCTTAGTATCGGGGCATGGTGACCAGAATGAGGTCAAGGGAAAACTATAAAGATTTAAACACAAAGTATAGGTTGCATGCCAATCAACAGACAACCTAAAGAATGTGCAGAACAGGTGCTGTTGGAGCCGCAAGGAATTGCGCCGTCACTGGTTGAGATAGAGGAATAACAGCACACAGTTGCATTCGGACAAGATTCGGGGATAAAAAATTGCACAAGGTGCGCAAAGAGCAGACGACTTTGCTTGCTGTCGCGTACTTATCAGGGTTGACAGACTGAAGCGCCAAATGTTTACGTAACTTACTCTAAAAATACCATAATTGAACCTGTAAACCCAAGTGCTTTGAGGCACTTTGGTGTGCCCAGCACGGGTCAGAAATAGCCCAATACTAGCCAAATAGCCAACTACAAATTTTTCCCGCCAACTGCAAATAAAACTAGCCCAATTTAGCTGACTGTATAGCAACCCATAGCCAACCCTGTCAAAGAGGGCATCTCTGTTCTAGGTGAACTCGCAGTAGGAAAGTGGGTCGCAGTGACCTCCTCGTTCTTGGAAAGTTCGTCACAGACTTTTTAGAGTGAGCGGGGGGGGGAGGGGGCTTTAATTTGGAAAGTGGTCGCATCGAACTTGTCGCAGTTTCAAAGTTGGCCTCTCCTTTGCTTCTTGTTTGCAGGGGCGGTTGTGGTCGGCTTTTCGGTGTTATCTTTACTTACGACGTCCCTTTGTTATTGGACCCTTTTTGGAAGCTTTCCTGAGGTCGGAATTACTGCGCAATGACAAAACAGGGGTCACCCTGTGGTATGCAGATCCTCCGCACCAGGATGCTAGGAAGTGTAGCCGTTAGGTTTCGTCTTTAGGGCGTTCTCTCTCTTCCCTATCTCTACTCCAAAGGGGTTTATCCTTTGAAGCGGATTCGAATGCGTATATATATATAGAAGTCAAATGTGCGGACCTTCAGATAGCACGACCGCATTTCGTAAGATGGACCTAACTAAAACCCGAGCGTGACGCTCCTCATGCTTCTGTGTGAAGGGTATATTCTTTACGCGTAGCCGAGAAGACCCCGACGCTGTGCACAGGGTTTGTAGACATAGAAAACATTGCGAAGGCCGAAGTCACCGCCCTCAGATGCACTATGACGACTTGCCCTACTTGATGAATTTACCTCGTACGAGCTGGCTTGTGACAAGTTCTCCTAGAACCAATACTTTCATGTTTCAGAGTGGTGGTTATTTATTTATTTTTATTTATTTAGGAATACTGCAGGCCAATTGCGGCCCAAGCAGGATTGGGGGTTACAAAAGTGGAGTCAAAAAAGCGCAACACCAGGTAATCCGTAAAATGGGAGAGGGGAACAGGGGAAAATTATGCAAAAATTGTAATAAAGCACAAAAACAAATGCGTAGAAAAAAATGTAATAGCTCACAACAAAGTTGGGAGGGGTGGCGGCAGTGGGGAACAGGAAAATAAAACACAATGCAAAGAGTTATACATCAAACAAACGCTCAATCGACTCCAAAACATTGTCAGATATAAATATGTGATGAGGTAGGTTGTTCCATTCTGTTATGGTTCTGGGAAAGAAGGAGTATTTAAATGCATTTGTTCGAGCGAATACTGGAGTTATTTTATGCGGATGGTCATGCCTTGTGCGCCTAGTCGAGGATGGGTGAAGAAAGGACGACGATTCAAGCCGGAGTTTTTTAAACCAGAGTTGATAAAGAAATTTTAGTCTAGCTAGCTTCCTTCGTGATTCAAGAGAGATGATGTTGTTACTTTGAATTAAGGCAGCAGGTGAGTCATGCGGGTGGTAGCGATTAAATATAAAACGAACTGCTTGCTTTTGAACATCTTCCAGTATCTTGATATCTTTTTTTGTGAATGGATCCCAGACTGTACAGGCGTATTCTAACTTCGTTCTTATCAATGTGTTATAGGCTAAAAGTTTCACATGAGAAGGCACGTGCTTAAGCTTGTGCCTTATCATACCTAGTTTTCGACGGGCAGCTGCACAAACGTGTTCAATGTGTGAGGACCAAGATAAGTTGCTAGAAATTGTTATACCAAGATATTTAAAGCTCATCGTCCGAGAGATGTAGTTATCACCAATAAAGTAGTCATACTGATGAGAGGACTTTTTGTTAGTGATGCGCATGTACAAAGACTTTTCTTGGTTAAGCTTCATCTCCCAACGATCGCACCAGCTAGAAACTGCATTAAGACTTTCGTTCAGAACAACTTGGTCCCTAGTAGAGTTAATATCCTTGAACAATAGACAGTCGTCCGCAAATAAACGAATACTCACGCTTTTATCTATACAAAAAGTGAGGTCATTAATAAAAATTGAAAAAAGAAGAGGGCCAAGGACACTCCCTTGCGGAACACCCGAAATTACAGGAAGAGGATCAGAATGGTGACCGTCTACATCGACGAATTGTTTTCGCATTTGAAGATAAGCTGAAATCCATTGAACAACTGTGCTGGGAAGGCCAATCTCATTTAGTTTGTATATAAGACCGGAATGAGGAACTCTGTCGAAAGCTTTGCTAAAATCAAGGAAGATGACGTCGACTTGACCAGGCCTATCTACTATAGAAGCAAAATAATGAATAGTTGAAATGAGCTGAGTAGTAGTAGAAAGTCCCTTTCGGAACCCATGCTGAAAAGGCGAGATTATTTCATGTTTATCGAGGAAATCATTGATGTAATTAGAAATTATATGTTCCAGTAGTTTACACGAAGAGCTGGTGAGTGAAATTGGGCGATAATTCGTTAACATTGTACGGTCTCCTTTTTAAAAACGGGTACAACCCGAGCGATTCGCCAATCTGAGGGAACAACGCCACATGAAAATGACATCTGGAAGATAACAACAAGGAATCTAGAAATCCACTCAGCGTAACGACGAAGAAATGCATTTGGTATATTATCAGGACCATTTGACGATTTAGGTTTGAGGTTAAGTAGCATAGAAAAGATACCTTCAAACGTGATGAACTCTGAGCTTATTTCAGTTTCTTCGTTAAAGGAGGAATGTCTAGTGTAAGACTTCGAGAACACTGACTGAAAGAAAAGATTAAACTCCGTAGCTATTTGTTGTTTGTCGTGAACCAACATTTCCCCAATTTTGACGTAATCGACAGTTTTTTGTTGATTTGAGCTGAGGTGTCGCCAGAACTTCGCTGGATCTGTCTTAAGGAATCGTGTAAGTGTATTGGAATGATAGAACTGTTTACTTGTGCGAATTTTAGCTGCTAGTGCTCGCTTTAGGCAGGGGAGGGAGAAACTGTGAACTCGACTTCTACGGTTTCTTTTTACTTTCCGTACTAGATGAGTTATTTCGCGTGTCATCCAGGGGTTTTTGCGGCGCACATATTTACTTTTATTAGGAATAAAGTTTCGAAGGCAAAAATGACAGATAGATTCAAATTTATTCCACAAATAATTAACGTCGTTCCCAGAAAATGTATCTAAGGATAACTCAAGGTAATCTAGAACAGATTCGTCATTCGCCCTAGAAAAGTCTTTAAAAGTTTTGCGCTTCTGGGCCACAAAACCGTCCGAGTTGCCCATGAGGCAGGAGAATAGTCGGTTATGTGCTAATGAGTTTGCTTCCCTTGATAGCACGAGCGCGCACGCCCAACCAAAGCACGGCGGAAGCTAACGTGCGCGTTCTTTACTTGTCGCCGACAATATACCATTCTCAGGTACGGCCCAGCGTGCGATATTTACAGCCTAGTACGTGCGTGCTTGTCACTTCGTCAAGCGAGCAAAGCACGCACCATACGCACCAACTCTTCGAGATGGCAGCAGAAGCCTTTTTGAGAAAAATGTATATAAGATCATGTCGTGCTTTTTTTAGTTTTAAATTACTATTTGTCATTAGTTATCGAAGCCGAATTGCAAACGCAAGATCGGCGAAAAAGGTAAATTGTGACGAAGTGGACAAGTGCCCAGTTGCCCTCTATTACAACTTCCCCGTGTACGAGATGCCCTATGACGACTTGCCCTATTTGACAAGTTTACACATTGACGAGATGGCTGCGACGGGTTGGCTCGTGACGAGTTCTCCTAGACCCGTTTTTCAGATAAGTATAGGTATGAGAAACTGGGATCCTGGAGATCCTTACACGGATGGAACCGATATCAACCGCATCTTTTATTTATTTATTTATTCTTTATAGTTTGAGAGCTGGCCTAGTACTTGAATTCCACGAACTTGAACTGTAATAAACTTTTGAAAATTCGTCTTTTAATATATGGTTTCGCACTTGAAGGACAGTGCAAAAGTTCACAGTTTGCCGACTCCTAATAGTTTGAAGTCGAAAATAAAACATTCTCTGCACTCAAACTTTCGTATCTTCTCATTTCTTTCTGCTTGATATATTACCAGCGCTTTCCCAGGTTCTGAAAGTGTCCACTGACGAGAAGAGAATGATTTTTCAGGATATGGTCTAACAAAGAACAAATATATCTCGAACAAACAGACGACAAGAAAATGCACAACTATCCCGGCAACTTTTTTTTTTCCTTTCAGTTGACCAGCTGCTACCCAGAGTAACGTACGTCGCTCCGGCCCGTGGCGCCAAGTAAAATGTTTCTGGTGTAACTTTTAGTGTTTTCTTTGTCTTATTGGGTGACTGCGTGTGTGTATGTGTGTGTGTGTGTGAGTTTCTTTACTCAGTCTTAATATAGTGGTATAGATCTTTATACTGTGAGGAAAGAAATAGTACCTTGAAGCTCGACGACTTCTGTATTTGCTGTAGAACAAACCCTCGAGAAAAGGTTCGACAGTTAGAGTACAAATAAAATAAGTATTTATGTTGTGTGTATGCTTAGACAGCAGGACGTTAGTTAGCCCCAATAGACATCTAGTGTATCAGCTGCAGAAGAGAAATTCAGCCAATGCAGTACCACCACTAGCTGCAGTCTTCAAAGCTGTATTCACACGGCGGACTTGTCCCCGGACAAGTTCCTACAAAATCGGTGACGTCACCTTTCCTGCGGTTCGAGATTCGCCATATTATAGGCGAAAAGAGAATGCAAAACTCAAGAGCTGGGTCCGTGGACCACAGGAAGGTGTCCGGGGTCAAGTCGGCGGACCTGAGGAATGTTGTGTATCACGAGGGCAAACGCCATTAAATAGGTCCGCGGATCTGTCGTGCCAGAGTTATCGAGATTTTAAACACGTTCCATTTCTCGTTTTTCCTTGGTCCGCCAAAGTCCGTGCCAGGTCCGCGGACTCGGCGAACTCGAAAAGAACAAATCGCGCCAACCTGCTCGCACGACAATTAACTAGCTGCACAAACAGTCTTTCTTTTTTCTTTCATTTTTCTAGATTATTTTTTCTGCGTTTCTTCATATGGCATGTCGCTTGGCTGTGCTTTATGTAATAGTTGACACTAGTTGACACCCCACACTTCCGAATGTGTTCATATGCTATTTATTGTAATTACTCTTTACGTCCCTGCCGCGTATAAAGAAACTTTAAATAACGACGATATTTTACGGCCTTTTCTATTGCAGAATGCAGATATAATACTTAAGATTTTATAATAGGAACTCACCTCGACGACAACAAACACCAATTCGGAATTTATTAAATACAGAAGGCAAAAGTAGTTCTCTAAAAACCCCAAGCGATATCAAAACAGATATGTAATGCAAGCCTATAACCAGATGTAACAATGAGCACCAATACCAGAACGCGGAATTGTAGAGCAGTCATTGTTTCTCCATCAAAAGAAGGAGGGAAACCTGGAATATAATTTTATTTCGAGAAGGAAACGGTCAATGTGCTTATATTTCTCTTCTTATTTCGATTTATGAGAGGAATATTAATGTCGCCTTTTTGAAAATATTTGTAATTTGATTTAACCCATTTATAAATTATACAGGCAAATGCTAACTAGAAAAAAAAAGTTCAATGTGTTCAAGAATAAAATGTTGAGAAAACTTATTGACTTTGTAGATCAATACTTTCTGTTCCTAAACATGTTTCTCGCTTGCGGAGCATTAGGACCGAAGATCCTCTGCAGCGCCACCTTTCGCGCCACGCGCACGGAGCCGTGGTTCGCTAAACGGAAACTAAAGCAATTGTGTATTATGAAAAAAAAAACACTTCGATGGTTTTTATTCGGCTTCCAGGATCACGAATATCGAGATTATTTTTTTTAATTTGGGGCACGGAGCCTGCAGAGATTAGTTTTAATAGTACTGCCGTAGCCCCTCCTTCCCGAGGTGTGACGTCATACTATGAGTTTTCGGAATCTCAGCTCTCGCGCATCTTCAGCGCCTGCCAAAGCATTGCACGAGCGCTCTTGCTATCTTCAATAAGGCAGAAAAAAGACGTAACGGTTAATGTCAGTGCGGTGAATATAAAAAATCCGGTTGTGGGGATATTTATACAGCGTGTAGTTGGTCAGCCATTTTGAAGTTGCGACGAGTCACTCGCTGTAGATGCGCAATCTAGCCAGTGCGGTGCAACCGCTAGCTCTGGGGTCTTCAACGTACACCACGCAGTAGTGATAGCACGACCGCACCGCCGGTACGATGCTCATGCCAGATTGAAACGGGCAGGGGTGGGGCTCGAACCCAGGATCCCTGAGTTCTGCAGCGCGAGCTTTCGCTCCACGCGCGTCCGAGCTGGTGTGTCGCGCTTTAGCCCACTCGGCCACCGTCTTTTTTTTTTCTTTATTGCCAGGCATTATTTATTTACAAAATACACCTTCAGAAGCACTTGTAAAAAAGGACAAGCTGACTTACGACTGACGCACACTGATTAACATGATCTTAATGTGACCAGTCCGTCTAGGACTGGCAACCAATCAGGCCCATCTCCAAAAACCTTATACACTTCTCTAATCTGACTAATGCTCTGAGTAAAATAGTGACATACTGGTCGAGCATCTACATCAGCATGCCGCACTGCCATGCGGCTCTTCCAGATACTGTGTAAGCCAATAACCATAAGTAAATCATACGGTACAGAGTCGGTTGGGGCAACAGGCAGAAAACGTATCCCGTGTGCGCTTAAAGGAAGTTCCTTTTTCAGAGTTCGCTGCAGTACATCCCAGTAGAACACCGCGTCCCAACAATCTAAAAACACATGCTCTATCGACTCGGGCCTTTTGCACAAGATACAGTTCACAGTCCAGGGAACAAATATGCCCTTTTCGTCCAGCCATGTTTTAACCGGAAGTGTTCCGCTGTGAAGTTGAAAGAAAAAGGTTTTCATTGTGGCCGGGACCAGCATTTTCTTAACGCGACGAAGTACATCCTGTCCTGAAGTCGCGCTGTAAATAGCTCGATACAAAGGGGTTGGAAATGACGTTTCTATTAGATTTCTTGTAAGTCGCTTTCGAGAGACAGTACTCAGATATTCCAAAGAGAAACGCGCGGTTAAAAATTTGTATGCACCGACAACTTCCTTCAAATAAGCACTCAGTGGTCCCGTAGCACCGTCACTGGATGAAACGATGAAATTGGGCAAGACACCCGACAATTGAACCTGAAGAACAGTACGCAGAAAGGGATCTTCTTGATCTCGCAGGAAAAGAAAACGGTTAACAACTTGGCGTATGAAAAGGTGTGATAAAGAAAGACCACCATGCCGTACGCGCCGAAACAAATTCATTCGGCTGACGCGCTCCCAGCTGGACGCCCACACATATACAGCGAACACACGATGCAGCTTCTGAATGTGAAATCGAGAACAATGCAAGACCTGTAGAAGATACCACAGCTTAGCGACAAAAAATGAATTACACACTGTAGCTCTCGCGAAAATAGACAAATGGCGGCCTGCACTGGGGCCGCTTTCTCGCGCAGCTTATCTGTCTCTTCACTCCACAGACCTGCGCTGTCCCGATAGTATTCCAATGGTACGCCAAGATAACGGGTGGGAAGGGTTGACCAGGCAATGTGAGCGAGAAAGTTTGGCTTCGATGCCCATCGGCCGTGCCAAAAACCCGAACATTTCGACCAGTTCACGGAACATCCGGTCCGAGAACAAAATGTTTTTGTGATTTCGATGGCTTTTTCAATACTCTCGCTATCTGTGCAAAAAATAGCAATGTCGTCCGCATAAGCCAAAATGCGTACCTCGCGCGCATTCAAGGTAAAACCGCGAACATGCTCACTCTGAATGATACTCAAGCAGTATGGTTCAATATACAATGCAAACAGTAATGGCGAGAGCGGACAGCCTTGTCTAACAGAAGATTTTACAGGAATTCGTTCACTGACTCGCTTATTAACAATAAGACTCGTTGTACAATTATAATATGCCATTTGCACACCTTCAAAAATAATAGGTCCTATATCGATATGCTTCAAAATTTGGCTTAAAACGTCATGAGACACCCGGTCGAAGGCCTTTTCCAAGTCAACTTGTAACATGGCGACTTTGCGCAGCTCACCGTCACAACACTCCAAGATACTGCGCGCAACATGAATGTTAGTCAAAATAGTCCGACCTTGTATGCCGCATGTCTGATGAGGCCCAACAACACTCGTTATCACACGCTGCAAACGGCGAGCGAGGACTTTCATTAATATTTTATAGTCAACATTAGTAAGGCTTATTGGACGGTAGGAGTTAACACTGCGAAGCTTAACGGGGTCGTCACATTTTGGGATTAACACTGTGTGTGTGCGTGAAAAGGAGGGGGGAGAACTTTTCTTTCATATGCCTCGGTGAAAACTTCGAGTAACACGGATGAAATTTCATGTTTAAATGTTTTGTAAAAACCAGCAATTAAGCCATCTGGGCCAGGCGATTTTCCGGGTTTTAAGTCATCTATCGCTTTTGTTACCTCTGACAAGCTGATTGGTTCCTCTAAAAAGTCCTTATCGTTTCCGTCAACCTTCGGCAGTAGAGGCAGAAAGTCGTCTTTAAATCCTGACAGTGGTGGGGCGCTACAACTAAACAACTTTTTATAGTGTTCAACAAACGCCTCTTCGATATGAGTTTTATCGCTGGACAAAACCCCAAGGTGTTCTATTTCAACTACATCATTAGCTCGCGCGTATTTCTTTTCCGCCGCCACCATTCTTTTTGTCGGCTGCTCTCCCACCAAGAAACGCTCTGAACGAGCCCGTATTGCCGCCCCCTGTATCGGTCGCGATCGAGACTTTCGAGTTTGGCTTTCAAGTGGTTAATATCCTCAATGAAAACGCCAGGTGCTCGGCATTCTTCCTGTAGCAGCTTGTCTAAGTTTTTTCGGTGCTCCGATTCTTGACTCTTCTCCTGATACTTGAGGAGACATGTCCTTTCAAGTGCAGTTAATTTCACCTCCTGTTTAAATGTTTCCCAGCGCTCGCTTGCACTGCCTCCTTTCAGTTGCACGTCACTCCAGATTGTCTTAATACAGGAAAGAAATGGTTCATCCTTTAGAAGTTTCGCATTCATTTTCCATAATTCCCATGAGAAATTGGCCCCCTCTTTCTTTTTACCTAATTGGAATGTTACAAGGCAGTGATCGCTAAAAGCAACGTAGTCTACAGAATAACTCCGACATAAATATACCAGATCCGATGAGATATACGCCCGGTCCAGTCTAGCGTGACTGACACCCTGAAAGTGCGTGAAAGGCATACAGTTTGACCTAGGCACACAACATGCGACGTCTTCCAGAACAAAATCTTCAATAATGTTATTTAATTCTAGGGTACTGGCATCCCTATAGCGCGTTCGGTTGGACCTGTCTTCAGCTCGGCAGACACAATTAAAGTCACCCAAAATAATCAGAAAACGATCGGACTGGCAATGTTGGTAAACGTTTTGGAAAAAAACCCGGCGCTCCTCAGCCTCATTAGGTGCATAAACACAAATGACACGCCATTCATTTCCCATAGCAGAGAAATCACACATGACAAACCTCCCAGATGGGCAGGTCGTGACGGTTTGCACGGCAGCACCTAGAGATTTTCTGAGGAACAGGCAGCAGCCAGCCGAGAAACCAACAGCATGACTCACGCAGACTTCATACCGCGCCAGAAAAGGCCGCACCATGCAGTCGGTCTGGTCCTCGCTCTCGACTTTGGTTTCCTGAATTGCGACAATGTCCAGGTCATGCTCGGTGAACAGCCGGTAGAGCTGTTGCTGCCGTCGTCTGGCTGCAAGTCCGCGAACGTTCAACGTAGCCACGCGCAAGGCGTTTTCAAGGGAAACCATCGGAAAGCGAGTCTCAGGCCTCGTACGTTGGGCTCACCTCTCGCTCTACCTGGGAAGAGACGAAGAACGGCTGCGGCCAGCGCGTCGTCCCCTCTTGCTCGTCACTACGAACCAGGGACCCTCAGTCTGCTGGAGCGTCTGGTCGGTTCCCTGCTCCGGGTCACTGAGCCGCCGCTTGATCGCCTCGGTCGCGAAGTCCATTGCTGTACCATCTCCGGCGTCCAGTGCGTCAGTCGCGTCCTTTGCTGCCGGTGTCGTCTCACTGGTGTTCTTCGCGTTAGGCTCATTTTCACCAACAGTGCCTTCTGCCGTCAATGTTACGGCGGAGACCTGGCCTTCTGGCATCGCTAACAGAGCGTGTTGCTGCTCACCGGACGCTTGAGGGTCTTGCGAAGAAAGCCTCGCGGTTGGAGTCGCCGCCGCCTCGGCCTCTTCCTCGTCCATTACGAGGTTTCTGTCCTGGCTGTCGGTGGTCTTGCTGGCAGCAGCTCGAGCGTACGACCGTACGCAATCCGAGGCCCTCATGCCCGAAGGCTCGACACTCCTCGCACCTCGGCACTCTACAGTCGCGCCGTATGTGTCCCGTGCGTCGACAGCGGAGGCACACGGGGGCACGTCCGGGGACGACAACCAGGAGCGGGCCTCCGTAGAGGCGGAGCTGATGCGGCAGGGCCTCAGGTGTTAAAGGAGCGGTGCAACGATATTCAATTGGAATGTTTTTCACTTTACACGAGCTTACTGGCCCTAGTGTGACTCAAGGATACTCGCACGCAACGCCACTGGCCAAGAAACTCCTTTGTTGCGGTGTAATTTCAAGGACAAAAGCGATCATTTACATTCAATCTCTCCTTTGCAAAATTTGATGACGTGACGTGGGGATCGCAGTACACCCAAGTGACGATATTTGAATGCGGTTCATAGATTGGACCCGAGCATTGCGTGGGCACTCGATTTGGGCTCGTGATAATTACTAGATCGAGAAGCGTTCGGGTAGTGGCCCGTGCCCAATCGCTGCAACGACGACAATAGCCGAACCATAACAATGTCTGGAACTCAGCGCGTGTCCTGTGCTTTGCCAACCCCAGCGCGTGGCTATGATCAACATTGGCGGCATATAATCGGCTCCAGATCACGTGGCCGCTTGTTCTGGCTGCGATTTGAGGGGGTGAACGCTGCTCGTTTTTCTTTAATTTTTTTCTGGGACTTCTATTGCGTGGGGTGAAAAACGAACGCGTGTTTCATAGGTCATTAATGTCAGGGATCCGTTCTGAGCGGTATTTGCGCAAAGTACAAAAATTGTTGCATCGCCCTTTAAGTCTTCCCGGAGCACCATGCGTACGATGACGGTTGTGGAATCCACGTCTGCCAGGCCCTCGATTCTCCACTTCTCGCGGGTGACACCCTTGACCTCCCCATATGGCTCGAAGGCCCGTCGAAGGGCGTCTGCAGATACGTCGAATGCCACCCAGTGGACCTTACCTTCAGCTCTCGTTTTTCTGGATCAATAACCAGACATGGTCGCCCCTTTACCAGCATGGTCCCCTCTCGCAGAAGCTTCTCTTTGGCGGAGGTGGTGCGCAGCTTCAGCAGCCAGACGTGCCCCATTTGAAACGCGCCAAGTCCTGCTACGTCTTCCCGAACTCCCACCTTGTTCAGAGGCCCTACGAAGTCTTCAGCACGGTACGGCCGCCCCCGGGTATCAGCGTGCAGCACAAGGCTGCATTTCATGGCTTCTCCTGTCGGCAGGGTAGGCAGTATCACTGCGTAGTCATTTGGAACATCGCCGCGTACGGCATCACCGCCGGCGGCTCCGGAGCCGCCGTCATCAAGCTCACAGCGGAGCGATCCATTCCACGTGCGCACGGCCGGCCACCGATCCCCCTCGGGCGAATATACCCGGCAAGCTTGCAATAGCACACATTGCCCACACGAGCGTTACACCGCGCTTGGCGGCCCAAAGATCCCAGGCATGAACTCACGACTGGTCGGAGGTTTTTCGCGTTTTCTCGCCTTTAGTTACATCTGCGGGGAAACCGAACGTGATGGTCAGATCCACGGGATAAAATACTCCAGAGTTCACCCTCGTTCATTTTCTTTTTCTTTATGAAGTGCCTTCTTTTAATTAACACACTCGGCCACCAATCCTGCAATACATTACGAGGAATTAACAGGCATCATCTGCATGACAAGAATGCCGGCAGCCGTTGTACTATAACCTCAAAAGCGCGAGTCGGAACGCTCATTGCACAGCGCGGGTGCGAACGGTTACCACGACTAGAAAACAAATAGTGAAACGCAGATAACATACATGTTTATTTGTTTCTCACGTCTCTCAGATAGAAGAGAAAAATGAGATAATTGCATTAATTTATCCACATCTTATTTAACCATATCGAAACAAGATTTTAGTGCCGCAGGTTGAGCTCTTGCCGAAAGATGCCCTTAAATACTTTTTACCGTCCCTTATAATTACTATAATATTAATAATGCCTTTATTTTCCATCCGAGCGATGTGAGAGGTTGGGAGGAAAAGCCGAATAAATTAGCTTGACGAGCTCTATCCTCCTCAGATCTTGTACAATGTAGAAAACAAAAAGCTCGAGGTACACCTAAGCACTTCTTATGAGTTGTGAATGCGAAAGCATGCGCGCCGTTCTTCCGCTCCCGTGTTTCGTTTGCGGCGTATTTGCTTCGGCCGTGCGAGCGCTCTCCCAGCTCTCCTCGCAGTTCTGACCTTGGACGCTTCGTGTTACAGGCGCGCTCGCGGCGCGGACAAGCAGCGCCATGGGGCGGCGGTCATTGAAACTGACGCGCAGCAGCCAATGGGAGCCTCGTCGAAGCGCGCCAGCTAATGGGACCGAAGGCGAAATCCATCAGCTTTACTCCTTTCGGGATCTGGGAAACTTGGGGCCGTTGTATAGGCTTTTCGCGTGGTTTCATAGCTGGGAGCTGGCTTCACTTGGAGAAAGGATTTAAGGTGCCGTTTGACGCGCTTCAAACTGATGACGTCGGCTCGCTCCATGGTACAGTTAATGCTTTCGCATTGAAACAAATAGACAGACAGCACAGCACATCGCGCAGAAACACTCTGCATCAATTTACCATGTTTTTTTTTCGAGACTGACTATAAACATTTCACAATCATAACACTTCGATACTTGTGACTTCATACCCGTGTGAGAAAAGTAATACTTCAAATCTGTTTTGTTGTAGATTCTAGTTTTATATTGCAATTATTACAGAAATTGAGCAATTCTGGAAGTTTGCACTTCATCATTTGCGCCCCATAGCTCGTTTTACACGAATAAATGTTCTATATGTCAATGCTACGTGTGGGATATGTGATTGTTCTTTTACATAAACAAGTAAGAAGATTCGTGTTGATTTTTCGCTTCTTGTTTATAGATTATACATAAACAAAATGCATACATGTTATATATGTTAATTATCGCCATGTTTTGAGAAAAGTGGCGCAGAAGGATGATCATACGGAACGTTATCTAGTATTTCTTAGCATTTTCTTCTGCAGTAAGTAAATCTTCTGCAAGTTTTGGAGGTCATGTTTCCCCATACTAGATGACAGTAATTTATATGCGAATAAAATAATGCGTTAGGTACGAGAAGTTGAACTCTAGTAAGTAAAATCTGTCGATGAATATAAGTTTAACCTACAATACTCGATAGTTTCGACAAGACATAGTTTGTGTGTTCTTCCCAAGTCATCCATTCCGTGAACAAAAGGCCAATGGTTTTGAAAAGAGGAGACCCGTTTACCTGATTTCGGGCATCGCGTTAAAATCACCGAAAGTGAACAATGGCCATAACAGAGATTATATAGCTTCATTTTCTTCCCTCTGCGTTATATATTTAAAACATCCCTTCTTTCTTTTTTTTAATTGGAGTAAAAAGGCAATTTAGGGCACGGACGGGAAAAAAACCCCGATCTAGGCACCTCGCATAAGCGTCTTAGCATATCGCTCATTTTAACCTTTCAACGCGCGACACGGTATAAGCTCCGTTCAGCCCTAAGATGAGAGTTAGGTGGGAGCAGCTATATACTTCCTCGCCGAACCAGTAAACCGCCTCTCTTTCATCACCCTATCCTCTTCTCTGTGAGTGGGTATGTGCGGTACTCTGGTCACGTGGTGAAAGAACGACGCGTGATTGGTCCAACGAGCACGTAGCTTCCAACGCACTGTCAGCTTAGGTGCGAGCCGAGCACAGCGTCTCTCCGAGAGTCAATCGAGGGAACGATACTTTCATGCAGCCTCAACGGCGTCATAATTAGCTTCCAGATTTTTTTCAAGAATCCGTCCCAGCCTTATCGCGAAGACCTCCTTACCGCCTACGTTGCCCAAGCCCCGCGTGATCAGCCGGCACACACAAAATCTAAGTTATATTTTTGTATATATAAAACAGAATGATGGTGTGGGTTATTTACGGCACTTTGGCGGAGCGGGGTTAATCACCTCAGAATTAATGAGTGACACGCAGCGAAGCTGAGCGATGCCAATAAAAAAATATTAATCGCTTCAGTTTGGCTAACAAACATATTGAGCGACATCACGGCGCAAATTTCTCATTGGCACGCGCAAACTCGGGGACTGAATCGAGAGAATATGTAATTTTCTTAAGCCCTTTGTGGCTTCGCAACAGCAAGGAAAATCGGGCGTCGTGGTTAGTGATACAAAGAGAGCTCTAGACGAATGCCTTTGAGGTCTGGCGATGCAAATAAACCATCGTTAAATAAGCATCAAGAAACATCGGGCTTCGCCATTTCTTAAAAAGGCGAAAGGGAAAATAGTTTTTTTGTTATTGTTCTTAAGCAAGGTGGCGCACGCTACCGCCCGTTTCAAAGTGTACAGTCGTTTTCATTCATCCATCAATCCATCCATTGGATACAAAGCTCGTGATTGGATCCGGCGGCCTGTAGCACTGGGCTTTAGTCCATCGTAGGATGAGACGGAGTATAGATGGCGCGCACGTTTGAAGGAGGTCTATTGAACGCTGTAGGCGGACAATTTAGCCCGTGTAGTACGACTGCTATATATGTATACTATGGTACCTAGAACGCGTCTCCGACATGTGTGTTTACCGCGTTTAAAAAAAGTGGCCCCTCGATTTCCGCCTGATGACGTCATAGGAGTGTCATGCTGTCGCTGGTCTCGATCCTGGCGGCGTCTCAGCAGGTGCGGTGGATGTCGCAGGCGATCTGTTTCCCCGCAGGTCGCTCTCCAGTGTGGCAGTACACGGAAGCTTCGACAGCCACAAGTTGGGACGCCGTGACGACAGCGACACTCGCGTTCGCTCGTGCTACTCGCAGCTTCTCGTTTGCATTTCTACCACCAACCGCCAGGATCGCGACAAGCAACAGCATGACACTTCGGCTTCTGTGACGTCATTTGTTGCCACTTCGAGACCACTTTTGATGTATGGGCTGCATAGGACGCTAAACACACCAGTCGGAGACGCGCTCCTGGCACCAAAGCTACACTCCGTTCACCCCTAGAGGTCAACTCCGCTTCGTTTTTGTTTTGAAAGAACAATGCAGTCCTCTTCATTATCACCTAGGGAGACCACACGTCACATATTACGACGTAGTTCTGTCTAAATGTTTCTTAAACGGTCCGGAAAACTTTGCAACTGGCCAAGTTGCCGAAATCTGCTGATTCGAGCGGGCGTATTGAGGCCCAACCAACAGCGCAGTCAACGGCTACGGAGCGGGCGTAACCAACATTGAGCTGAACGTCATCACCACGGCCCGTTTTCGCTTGTTTTTACTTCTCCGGGAAGTGCAACAGGGGACGTCCGGCAACGTTTCTTTCTGCGCTCAGCGTTTCCACTAGTGATGGGCCGAACTTCTGACGATTCGAAAATTCGTCGAACTTTTCTAAAGATTCGGCAAAAATACATTGTTACCAGAGTTAACGTTAATATTTAGTTTTTTTTTCTGGCAAAAAAAATGTTTAGTCTGTTTTTTACCTAAGTGCAACGTGTAATGCACGATCGACGCAGTTATTAATAAATAAGGTGATATTGTACAAGATAATTGTATCGGTGTCGTTTTTGTGTGTTTGTTTGCAGGCTTGCGCCTTATCAGCGCTAGCCTGCAAGTGTGTGTATACAAATAAAGGTAATAACTCTGCGTTCTTACTTTCTCCGGGAGTTACCGTTTCGTACGCAAAAATGAATGCAACGGTTGCTGAGCCTTCACCAGAATTAATGACAGTATTATTGTAAATATGCATGTATTTCGTCTTGAGTCACATGACGTCAGCTTTGGATGAAAGTGTGCGTCCCATATTAGCAACGTCTCGTTTTTAACCTTTAAAATGCCGGTTTCTGGTGTTAGGACACACGGACGTTTAGGAAGATGGGAAGAGTTAGGAATGTCGGACGTGCAACGTCAAGCACGATAATTCTGTGTTTAGTTTTATGCAGATGCATGAAAACCGCTAAATAACGCTAATTAAAAAGCAGTATTATTTTGTTTTGGCACGAACTACTCTATGAGCCGAGAACAGGATTGTTATAATTGCGAGGAGTGCTTTAAATGTAATTGTCAGTCAATGTTTCAACTACCTCGTTTCATCACTGGAAAGGTCAAATGAAAATCACGTTATCCGGAATGTACCGCATCATTTGTCCCTTGCGAAGTGGGCTGCGTAAATTACTAATTGATCTTCTGTTCTTGAGGCAGAAAATATTGAAAAGAATCGCACTCGGCTCACAAACGCACAGTTACCGTGTTGCCTACTCCACAGCTCGACGTAACCGCTGGTAGTGCTACACTGTACGATGGTAACCTCACGACCCCACGGCGTCCATTTGCAATCCGTGGCTCCGTCGCGTTCTCGCGCGTGCGCAGACATTTGCCGAATTTGTGCCGAACCTTTGCCGAACTTTCCTTCAAAAGTTCGATATGTGCCGAACTTTACCGAATCTGAAGTTCGGCATATTCGGTTCATCACTCGTTTTCACGTGATTGGCGTAACGCGCCTGCGCAGCGTGCTTGTTGGGAGCCGTCCGGCCGCCCCGCCGTGGTCCCGCCTTCACCGTCGTCTCCCGCGTCACAACCACCGTCGTCGTCTGACCGTTTGTGATTATTGTCTGTCGGAGTTTCGTCCACACTACGGACACTTCGTGAGCAGACTTATGCCGCAGTTGTGCAGAGGTCGTCGAGTGTCCTCGACACCAAAACGTGGTGAAGAGTGTGCTGCAGACGAGACTTGCGCCTGGCACACGCCCGCCCCAATGCCGCCCGTCGTTGCGTAGAGGATCACGTACCACGTGATCCTCATCTTATATCTCGTACCACGTGAAAGCCATGTTTTTGGCGGCCCGAGGCCAATGTTGCCGGACGGAGCAGAAGTGTCCGGTTTCGATCCCTTCTCGTGTTTAAAATTAGATTTAAAAGTATATATCCCATATTTCGCGAAGCAAACGACGTAGTGTCTTTACCTGGGGCTTTTTAATGCGAAATCACTCATTATCCCGAAATCTTTAGAATTGGGCGGAGTTGCACTTTAGCTGAGACTGCAGCCGTTGCTGCAAGCACGAGACCACGAGATCTCGGCTTTGAAACGTTTGTCCGCAGAACGAGCGCTGCTCACGCAAAAAAGACACGCCTCGAAGCCAGTAGCGCGGGCCAGAGCTGGCGCGGGCTAGCTCGCGCGTGTAGCTATTGCTGTAGACTCAGCTTTAAGGGTTTACGGGGTATGACTTGCGCTTGCATGTCACTGCAGCACTCTTCCACGTATAAGAAAATACGGCATCTATTAGTCAAAAAATCCATCAAACGAAAAATCGATTCACCGTACCCTACTAGATCAGCGGTGTCCATTGATGCATAAAGACAAAGCGCGGCTGGGCCACGGAGAGGGTTTAGAAGCCCGTTTCTTGGCCGCCGATTCGCGTTCCAACCAAAGATTACGTCTCCCCGACAAAACCGTCGGTTCAAGAAGGAAACAAGCAGTTTACAACGACTGCCAAATTACAGATTCGTGCGCAGCAACCTTTTTGAGCACTGTGGGAAACAGCAGCGGACGTTACAAGCCATCCTAGCCGCGCTGTGAAGATGTCACGTGACATACTCACACGCCGCGTCACGCGGTATGCTCACGCGGCATTGATGCGTCGTATAGCGTCATGTGCGGTCTATTTTAAGGTGAAACTGAGTAGACGAAATCTCTTGTCTATTCACGTACTCTTCGCCTCGGTATTTAGTTTCGGTCTATGATATTATTACCTCAAACTGATCACACACAAAAAAAAAGACGGCGTTCGTAAAGTACGTTACCGGCAACTCGTACAATAAAAAAAGAAAATCCTAATGCCTGCGGGTGTTGGCGTTGGAGCTGTTCCCTTGTATTTCAAAATGTAAATCGTTGTTTTTCTCACTTTTTTTCTTTGTTTTTGAGAACTAGATATACGTACCGTTGCCCATACACAACGTCCTTAGAAACAACGAAACGAAATGTCGACAGGACAACTACAAGATAATGCAATGCTTACAAAACAAAACAAAAAAAGATAATTTAAAATATTTTTAAGAAATAAAGAACTGGACTTGCGCTATACATCCACTGAGATAAAAAAATAACCAACCAAATAAAAAAAAGCCGGTGCCTTTTTTTTTTGCAAGGAAGTATCGATTATTGACCTAAAACGCAAATATACGTGCAATTGCGAGCTCACACACTTCCCGGTTTTCCTCAAAACATTTTTTCTTTTGTTTCACTTGAAGCATACTTCGCTGACAGCCATAGCCGTATGTGCTTGTGTGTGTGTGTGTAGGTACTGAAGGAGTTTTGGGAGTGAAATTCTATTTGTCGTCTGTCAAACACGGCGGATCAGAGAAAATGCACTTCGCGGAAACGCACTCTGCACACTGTCGGCGTCACGCGTTCAAAAGCAATGGGCACAGATATGACAGCTGCCAAGTAG
This sequence comes from Ixodes ricinus, assembly GCA_037355805.1. Classification (NCBI taxonomy): domain Eukaryota; kingdom Metazoa; phylum Arthropoda; class Arachnida; order Ixodida; family Ixodidae; genus Ixodes; species Ixodes ricinus. The sequence continues at coordinate 23,720 of JAZHYW010027535.1, read as the reverse complement.
CGCATATATTGTATTATCTATTCTCCTTTTTTCTTATTCCTTTTTTTTTCTTCTTTTTTTTCAGTGTTGCAACTATACCTCCTAACACTAAACATTTCCAAAGTCTGCAAGCTATTAAAAACCACTCGGAAGACAGCGAGATTTTTATCTAGCAGATTGCTTCCCTCGGATGAGCATCTTAAGGCCACGGTCCCACTGAATGTGGCAGTTTAGGTACTTTTTGGTAGGTCATTACTCATCTCCTTTTAAGCACTGTTTTGTGGGATTGATGTCATTCGAAAGGCAATGCAATCCTCTTTCATTTGATATTATGTATGTATTGGTTTATACTGTTCATGCGCATTTGTAGCGTTATGAATATGATGGCGCGGACCCTCACTTGCTCCGCTGGTTCATGTTTTACGAACGATTCATTAAAGATAACACGGTTCCAATAGAGCAGTTTTGTTAAGATGATGTCGGAGCAGAATGTAACGGTATACTTTTTTGGTATTTGCACTACTTTGTTTTTTACAGCTCTCCAAATATTGCCCTAAAATTGACATTTTTCAGTACAAATATACTTTTAATGGCAAGCGCTAGGGCAATGAAATTAGCTACAGATGTAGTGATTATATTTGGTAATATGCAGAAAAAAAATTAATGTTGTGTAATATTTTTTTGTTTAGATATTCTATATCAAACGTAGCACTTTTTTGTGCTTCGAGTCATCGTAATTCAAATGCCGCTGAGTAAATAATTAAACCATGGTAAAATCGTTTAGAACATTTAGAACTACAATAGTTGCCCAAGAGGTGGACGGTGGCTTTTTTATATTTTCAAAGTCATAACGCTCCGGGAGCCCTTCAAACTTACCTGTTTTTGACGCACATCTTTTTTGGACATCAAACAGATTTATTGGCATCTAATAACATTTATTCTATGGAATAGATATACATTGCGATGTATTAGATTTTCCCAATGATCTTGCTTTGGTTTCTTGATAGTTGTAGAGCTTAGCTAATTTTAAAAACAATTAAAAACTGTTTGGGTGTTTTGTTGTGCTACCTGGCGGATGGCAGACAAAACTGCTGATTTCCAAGTTCAAAAAATTTTCGAGGGCGGCGTTGGCGTCTGTATCATCATCAATCTCCGTGTCGTTTCACCTTCACATTTAGAAAATATATTTGAAGATTTACTATCGATAAATGAACGGTTTAAGTACTGGGTCAGGTTAATAAATCTAAGAGAAATAATTACACAAGCGTAGCGTGATATAAAGTGTTCATTATTCGATATAATTGAAATCAATAAACGATAAAGACGAAGATGGAAAGAATACACCCGAGTTCACTTCATGCCTAGAGTCACTAAATGAGCTGCGTTCAAAGTATCGGCACTCCGTTCCCCAAAATTGTTTTGGGCGCCGCCATTTTGGGTCTTGCGCAGAGCAAACACAACTGCCGATCGTCATGATCCAAAAGTGCAACATCCTCTGCATTAGATGCGGTGCTAGGAAGCTGATACAATATTGCTAGGCTCTGTCGCGGGTTGTTTAAACATTCGTGGAGGACGGAAAAGCGTTTCCTGTGATTTTAGATAAAGCTTCGGATAACTGGCAACCATGATTGTAAGCCACAATATGGCCAAGTGTCGTTACTCTGAAGCATAGCTAATTTACTGGCACTAGCGGGAACAATGAGGAAAAGGCAGGTGTCAAAAGGTAGTGGCTTGTGGAATCCATAGGGCTCACGTCATGGACCCTCCAGGTATTACAAGCTTCTTGAACAAGGCCATGAATAGTGTCATTAAATAAGCTACGCTTCAGAGTAGCGACACTTGGCCATATTGTGGCTTAAAATCAAGGTGTCCAGTTATTTGAAGCTGTATCTGAAATCACAAGAAACGCTTTTCCGTCCTCCACATTAAACAGTTTGCGACAAAGCAAAGCAATATTACATGAGCTTCCTAACACCGAATCTAATGCTGAGGAAGTCGCAATTTTGAATCATGACGATCGGCAGTTGCGCCTGCTCTACCGTTGGCTCTGCACAAGCACCAAAATGGCGGCGTCCACAACACTGTCGAAAAAGAGAGTGCCGATACTCTAAGCGCAGCTCATTTATTGGCCCTACTTCCCGCGAACCTCCTTTCCCCTGACTGAAACTGAAACTAAATATGAATAATACACCATTATTATAGCTTATTTAGTTTTAACCACCTACACATAATGAGAGGAGGAAGCGGCCGGGTAGGAGAAACGCGGGTTTTATGTGCGACGGTTTCTAATCAACGTTAGTTCTAACCGTCTCAAAAGAGAGAACGCGCGAGCTTGCGCTGGTTAAAAAAAAGACGGTAAAAAAAAGAGGTGACACGCTGTGTTCTTTGTGATTGTGCGTCTAATTGCAAATTGTTGTGTGTATGTTTATACAGCCGGAAGTTAGTCTGCCTTAGTGGGCGTCTGGTGTCTCAGGTGTACATGAGCAATTTAGCCAGTGCGGTACAACCGCAAACCTGGGGTCTTTAACGTGCACCACGCAGTAGTGATACACGACCATACGCCGGTATGATGCTCTTCCACATCGAAACGGGCAGGGGCGGGGTGGGTTCTGCAGCGCGAGCTTTCGCTCCACGTGTTCCGAGCTGGTGTGCGCTAGACATGCACTTGGCCACCGATCGCCCCCCCCCCCTTATATAAGTATTTGAAGATCGACGATGGACGTCGATCGTCTCGAGGTAATGTAACGTAATAACATTATATAATTAATAAACATATTGAAGGACTGAACGACTCAATTTTTCAATTCTTGAATTGTAATATGGCGGTAGCCTATTGTACTTACTGTTGATGAAGAGCAATATGAGGTGACGAAGTAATGATTAAATTATCAGGCTCTATAAGGACGACGATATTAGTGGGTGTCGAACCACAACGTACAGTGCCAGACTTGTTTCAAGTATCGTGTACCCAAAGACCTTTCTTCACCCGCAACAGAATATGGTAGAATCAATGAGGATGCTGCTTTACAACTGTACGTGGAACAGGAAAACTGCAATGTGCAGAAGTGCGGCTTATTCGTTAATATAAAGGACGGATTTCTAGCAGCATTCCCTGATTGACTACTTGGAACAAATGGCCTCATTGACGTAAATTGTCCCCGTTCCAAAAGATTCTTGAAGACTACTGAAACCGCAAAGGAGTATGAGGCGAAAAATAAGAAATAGGAGCCTGGTGTGAAAGGTCCAAATCACCACCATAGCCTCTACTACCAAATACAAGGGCAGTTACACAATACACAAAGAGAGTTTTGTGATTTCGTTATATTTACACTCAAGGGCATTGATATCCAACGTCTTCAGAGGGATGACACCTTCTTGTCAACCAACATAGAGCCTTTTTCACTCAAGTTTTACATGGAAGGCCCGACTTCCGCTGAAATTCCTCACGTACACAAGTTGTCCGACCGAATAATCTGCCATTACTCCCGATCTGGGAGTCTCTCGATCTTCATTCATGGCCATAGTATCATATGAGATCGAGCGGTGTGGCTCTTCGTCCGCCGAACATATTGTTTCGGCGGGTGTTTTTACCGTGTAAAATGAAACCGTCGCGTGCTGCTGGAACAAGAACCTGGCGATTCTTCACTGAACTGCTTCTTCCGTAAGCTTCAATTAAGAGGGCTTTTTTCGTTTCGCACACCCACTGTTCTGCTTGCCCGTTAGTTGCAGGATGGTATGGTGCACTAATGTGATGCCTGATGCCATTTTTTTTTTTTTGGGGGGGGGGGGGCTTGTTTATTTTATTTGAAGCAAGATTTGGCGCGTTATCAGAGAAAAGTATTTTTGATAGGGCAAAAGTAGGGAAAAGAGAGCGTAGAACGTCTATGACGCGTGTTTACGTCGTGGCAGGCATCGTGTAAACTTCCAACCACTTAGAGTACGCATCGACCATGACTCCGCAGATGCGGATACGTTTCGCCACCCACAGAGTGAAGAGTGGATCGTTTTCAGTTACAGTTCATGATGGCGCTGGACTCGAGGAAGCCTTCGACTCTTTCCACAAAGTTAGCTGATGTGCCAGCACTTTTGTCGAAAGTGGTAAGTGTTCGAAACGTCGACAACGTCGGTAGCCGTGCTGTGCTTGACACTGGACGCTTACCATTCGCTGAGAAGAAACTTGCTTGTTCGTCTGCCACGATTCGTCCGATATCAGGTCATCACCGCTACTCCATCTCCCGACAAAACAGGTCGTCATTGTCCGCATGTCCATAGTTAGCAATCACGTGAACTTATAAATTCCCATACGCTCATAACTTGCCATCGCTAAACGCCGTTCATTCATAGCGTGTTCATTGCAAATAAACGTCTTCCTATTTATTCTGATGGTTTTCATCATACTCCTCCGAAGCTGTACTTACAACATTATATCGGTACTTTCGAAAATATTGCAACGGCGTTTGTTTTCTGGGAACTATAATGTAACAACCTTTACAAAATCTTCCGGATCCCATGAAACACAATATTTCGTTATGTCACTTTTCGGTCGTCATTATAATGGTGAGGTAAGTACCGTAAATTGCGAAGCAGTTTACTTGACGTCCGCTTCCACTGATGTCTTGGAAGATTGAGTCTACTGAGCGTGCATCCCTGCAGAAGTTTTCATTGAAAGAGTATTGACACGTCAATCAACAATTGATTCCTTCTTGGTAAGATTTATTGCGAAAGCCCGTGACAACCGCTGAACCGCATCTTCCTATATCAGAGAACAATTTATACAAAGCCTGAAATTCTCGCATACATTCGTTTGCTGGGCCACGCTATTGAGCCAGCTGAGCACAGCTGGCAGCGGCGCGAGCAAGGCCACGAGGGGAACGTGATGGTGCTCGAGCCATCCCACCGTGAACCAATGTTTCGGCCACCCCACGGGTGCGTGTCGCCATCTATTGGTTGAACTAACGCCTTGTTCAAGATGGCCGCCGTGGGACCGCAGCCAGAAATGCCTCGTTTGGAGCACATATCGCGCATGACACGCAGCAGAGGTTGGTTGCACTATCTCTCCACGGGGCGCGGTTCCACCGGGGCCGAGATGCGCCCGGATAGCAAACTGGAACTTAAAAACCCGTCGAATTTGTGCGGTTTTGAGAAAGCCGTAAAATGCTTCGCGTGCCTTCTATCGTTCTGCAATTTGTTGATTTAGTGTTTTTCGATGATGCTGAGCAATTTTCAACTTAAACCATGCCCTTGAAACACAATATTAAAAAAGTTAATTACGCAAAAATAATTAACAACTTAATTATGCCGGAATTTAAGCAATTTCTTCTCAATAGGCCCTGGCCCAGGACCAAAACGCCACAGTCCTTTTTCGTTGCAATGAGCAGTTTCTGCAGGAGCGATTTGGTCTGTTTCTCAAACACCCTAGTATATATACAGGGTGTCTACGATAGGTGGACAAATTGATATTGCGAAAATACATACGCGTCGTAACAAAATGGAAGGCTTGTGTCGTTTTGGTCCTGTGCCAGGGGCCTATTTAGGAAAATTTTTGAAGTCCGGGATAATTTGGTTGTTAATTATTTTTGCGTAATTAACTTTTTTAATATTGTGTTTAAGGGCATGGTTTCAACTAGAAAATTGCTCAGCATCATAAAAACACACTAAATCAACAAACTGCAGAACGATAGAAGGCACGCGCGGCATTTTGCGGCTTTCTGAAAAACCTGCACAAATTCGACGGGTTTTCAAGTTTCGGTTTGCTATCGCAGCGCATCTCGGCGCCGACAGCACCGCGCCCCGTGGAGAGATAGTGCTTCTAGCCTCTGCTGCGTCGCGCGATGACAGCGCAGCAGAGGTTGGTTGCACTGTCTTTCCACGAGGCGCGGTGCCACCGGGGCCGAGATGCGCTCCGATAGCAAACCGAAACTTGAAACCCGTCGGAACTTCGTGCGGTTTTCAGAAAGCCGTAAAATGCTTTCGCGTGCCTTCTGTCGTTCTGTAATTTGTTGATTTAGTGTTTTTCGATGATGCTGAGCAATTTTCTAATTGAAACTATGCCCTTAAACACAATATTAAAAAGTTAATTACGCAAAAATAATTAACAACCTAATTATCCGGGACTTTAATAATTTTCCTAAATAGGCCCCTGGCCCAGGACCAAAACGACACAAGCTTTTTTTTGTTGCGACGCGTAGTTTTCGCAATATCGAATTTGTCCCGCCTTTCGTGAAACACCCTTATATATATATATATATATATATATATAGATATAGAGAGAGAGAGAGAGAGAGAGAGATATGCCCCTAAAAACTGTTTTGAGGCAGGCTCCAAGAAGGCCTGTCTCAGGCCGAGACGTGGACTCTCTAAATGCTTTAAAACTCTAACAACGCTTCGAAGTGCGACTTTCATTACTTGAAGCTCTTCGGCCTCCTTACGCTATATATATATATATATATACATATATATATATATATATATATATATATCGTCCAGCCCTGGTTGCCGGTCCGGGAATGAGTCCCTGATTCCTGCCATCAATGTTCCAAATGGAAGGCTCTCATTGGCTGTTCGCAGACACATGTGTAGTCAACAGTGGTTACGCGTTCTCGTTAAAGAAAGAAATAAAATCGCCTAACAAGTAATTTAACCAACAAGTGCCCTTTCAAAGGCTAAAAGCTCCGTTATCCCTCCGAACAACTATAATGTTAAAAATGTTTTTGTTCCTAGTTTTATGAAAAATATTCAACCTTTTTTTCCGCGACCACAAGGCGAACACAAATCAGGTTATCTCCGAGCAACGTACAAAAGGCACTTCTCGGTGTCCACATTTGAAACTGTCGTTCAAGCTTACCGACGTCATTTATTTTTATATTATTAAATATTAATATTATTATATTTTTTCTACAAGTTTTGCGTGCATTCTACCCGACGCCAAAAAAGGACGGGTCAACCCAGAATCCGAAGCAGGCGGAAAACACCAGAAAATGAACCAACACCAAAATAAAAACAAAAAACAAGATTAAAAGTTGTCGTAAGTGAGATGGGAAAACGAAAAGGATATTTCTATCAAAATACGCGATAATGTGTACAAAAATGTCCCGGAAGGAAACAGACGTCCGATAAAACTTTCAAATTAGTCCTTGGAAAAAAAAATGCCAGAAAAAAGAAAAGAAAGAAAAGTAAATCCGCAAGCACACAAATAATGTGGGAAAGAAGTAAAGGCGGCCAACTTCTCATTTGATGCCACAAAACAAAAACAGAAAAGATGGAAGGAAACGGGATTTTATGCTTCCCCGAGGAGCTATCTCTTGTGGCGAGACGCTTGAGATAACGAAGAGGCGGCGTTTGCGGCACTCTAAAGGGACATCCTTAACCCGAAAAAAAAAGAAAAAACAGGAATATAAAAAAGAACAATCAGCCTGGAGGTCATTCCTAGGTACAAAGAAATATAAGGCCCCATGAGGGGCTGGGGTTACGGCGTACTTTTGTCCAACCACTATACAACAATAGCCACGACTCTTTTTTTTTTTTAAAGCCCGATTGACAGTGTCAGTTTTTAAAAAGAAGGAAAACAAAGTCAGGGTGAGAATATCTGCAGACTTGCACACGGAGTAGGCATGTACACGTTCTTAGAAAAAACAACAACAAAAGGTAGCTTCTTTTTTTTTTTTGTCGTAAGTTTTAAATTGCGGGTACACTGCGAATACATAATACAAAAGACGGCCTGAAAACACTGCCTGAGACGCGCTTCTTTCATAGGAAGACGCTCCTCACACATCAGGTCATACAAAAAGTGTCTGATGACCTGTCCGTAGCACACTTATGCGAACGTGCGCTTCGGAACACTCCGTTCACCCCTAGGGCGAGACTGCAGTCGATGCCGTGAGCGCGAGAGCGCGAGACCTCGGATATCAGACGTTCGTTCGCCGAACGAGCGCTCGCTCTAGAAAGCGCGTCTCGAGGCCAGCAGCGTGGGCCGGCTCGTGCTTGTAGCATTGGCTGTAGTCTCAGCGTAGAGGGAGAACGGCGCTGTATAGACGTTTTCTGTTTCCTGTCGCTCTCAGTCACGTGGGTTTCGTTCTTCCGTAACTGCTACGCGGGACGAAAAAAAAAATAGAACATTTCAACTGGCGTCGCTAAACTCGTGGAACACAAATTTTCTTTCCGTTGTGACGTAGCGCGGGGAGTGGCCGAAAGAACGCCGCAAAGTTGTCTTTTCTCATAAACCAGCATATCTGTTTATCTTAGTGATGTTTTATTTATTTTTTTTCAAATAAAGGGGCGAAATTTTTTACCACTCCTACGCGCCGAACAAGAGCAGCGCGAGAGAGCGCGCGGAGACGACCGTGGTTCATACGTGTGACGTCACGACAAAGTTTATCAGCTGCGACCAACATGTCTTGTGGTCTCGAAAAGGTACGGGACAGGCTTGGCGTGAGTTCATCCTAGAATCCACCCCGTCAAAGTTGACAGTCTGATATCGTTCTTATTTCCGCCGATGAAGCAGTATTTACTGAAAAACGTTCCTGCCGTTGCTTTCCTTTCTCTCGGCCTTTTGGATATGATCAAAGTGTATCCCGACGTGGCTAGGTTACAACCAGCCGAGTAGTGCTGCCCGCCTACGGGAGGAGTTCGCCTCTGGGCAGTTGTCCCTCCGTCGACGGGATAAAATCATTTTACTCTTTTATTTTTCTAAGTACTGACTATTGGCCATGTAGGCTACCAAGAACGTCGATGTGGTCGGCTTTCCAAGATTAGTCAAAGGGATTAATCCTGCTTTCGTCAACGGAATTAAAGGGGGACTCAAGCGGTTTTAGGGGAAGCTACTTTTTGGTGCGATGGCGTTAAGGAAGTGTCAGTGAATGAGTATCTTCAGTTTTAGAAGGCAGAACCGCCTATTAATCACGCAGGAATAAAATACGTGCGGACTCTTTTCTGTACTTGCGAGGACCAATGAAATTATCGTATGTTTGAAAATTTTGGCGGCCTTTCTTTCCCCGCTGCGTTGGAAACAACCGCAGCGGCAGACCAATCACAGGTCGAGGAGAACTGGTGGCGCGCGTTGCATGCCGGTCGTGCCGGTCGCGGGCCGGCTTCTTCTCTGCGAACATGGCGTCGGTGGTGATCGTTGGCGTGGTCGGCGTGGTGGAAGCTCATCGTTCCGCGTAAAAGCGCTATCCTTGACTGTGAATTTTCGTCGTGTGTCGCTATGATAACCCAGCACGCACTAGAAGGGAAGATCCACCTACTCCGGCGGCGGTGTCGTGGCGGCACTCTCAAGACAGCAGAAACGCCCGTGCCGTCGTGTTTGTTTACTTCGACTACAGTGGTGCTTTCTAAGCATTGTGTCCTCGAACATCGCCCGGATTTCTTATTTTTAAAACAGCAATATGGTTTTCAGAAAGGGAAATCTACTGAAGAAGCTTTACTGAATATTAAGAATAAAATTTTAACTAATTTTGAAACCAAGCTTTATACATTAGGGATATTTTTAGATTTCAAAAAGCGTTCGATTCGATCAAGCATGAGTTAATTCTAAAAAAGCTTTATAATTATGGTATAAGAGGTCTTGCCCTACAACTCATTCGAAGTTATTTATCAGAACGTGTCCAATACACCACTCTTGGTTGCGAAAAATCAGAAACCGGTAATATACATTATGGGGTTCCCCAAGGATCAATACTCGGACCACTTATATTTCTAATGTACATTAATGATATTGTTAACATAGCACATACTCCTGATATTGTACAGTCGGCGGCAATATAAGCTGAGACAGCCGAGGGCTAGACGAAAAGGGTAAAATGCTGCACGGGGTGCTTCCAGGATGGTAAACAGTAGAACCTGTTGCCATGTTGTTACCCCAGTGAACGGGGCAGTTCATTCAAACCTTTCTTTTAATAGCTTGATGCAGCATGGACTCCCGACATGGCATTTTTACTGTACCAGGTTATATTGCCCTGTACCATGTCATATTGCCGTTGACTGTACTTTATGCAGATGACACAAATGTATTTTTTTCGGGTACGAACATAGATCAGCTTGAAACATTAGCGAACAACTGGATGATAGAGTTAAGTGCGTGGTTGGCGTGCAATGAATTAGAATTAAATGTTGAAAAAACGAAATATATGATATTTAGAGCGAAAAATAGAAATATTAATCGAAAACTAAGCATTCGATTTAGGAACACTGAAATCGGTTACGTAAAAACCCACAAGTTTTTAGGAGTATTTTTTCAAGAAAATCTAAATTGGTCTTACCATATTGATCGGATTCGACCCGACATATCACGGGCAATCGGAATTATAAGTAGGCTAAAATATATTCTTCCGGTTTGGTTAAAGCGCCAGCTCTATTTTACTCTTGTTCATTCTCGTTTAAGCTATTGCAGTTTAGTATGGGGTACATGCTCCAAGACCTGTTTATCTAAGTTACTTCTATTGCAAAAAAGAGCAGTGCGCTCAATCGCCAATGTATCATATCGGGAACACTCCCGCCCATATTTCATCAAATATTCCCTTCTTACAGCAGAACAATCACTCACTCAAAAATTGGCAATATACATGTTCCACAAAATTAAACTACACCCTGAGTTCGTGCAAGAGAATTACATCAACAAGGGATCCACATACACCTTCCGTCATACTCACTACCTACAGTCAAGAATACGCACCAATTATGGTAGTCAAAAAATACTTAATCAGATCGCACAATTATTAAATAACCATCCTGAAATACTGTCCATGATTAATAGCTCTAATACAATACACACATTTAAAAGCACCATAAAAAGTTTTCTTCTACGTCTAATGTAATCTGTGTCGGTATTTTTATGTGTTTCTGTTTTATTATATCACATTTTCTATATGTCACTGTGTCCTTGTGTAATGATATAATTGTTTTGATTCGTTTTTTTCTGTACACTTTGCTGCTAGACTGTACAGGGGGACGGGCCCTTGTCAGGCGACCATAGTCGCCTTTTGCCCTATCCTCCAAGACGTTTGTCTGAATAAAGTATATTCAATTCAATTCAATTTCATGCGTGTGCTCAAGTTCAAGGTATTACTGGCGCGTACCGTATAAAGGATGCGAATTTTCACGCGTTTTCATCACCGGAGAAAAGTGATTAGTGTTAGCAATCCTGAACGCTCGCAACGTCTATCTGATCACGAAATCATATTTCTGCGTTGCTATATCGCTGCTAAGATTACATTGTCTTTTATAATCGTAGAAAAGGCGTGTGGCGATATTTGTACTATGGTAATGTCGTGTATTAGAGTCGTGATCGTCCAAGACGGCGTACTGCATCTTTTTATTTTCTTTTTTTCATCCACTGTAGCCTGCAAGCCTATCAAGAAAAATAATAATAAAGCTTTTGGCTATAGAAAACTGTCTGTCTATATTCTGTTACGGCATTGAGTAGCAGTGCGTCCCATTTTAGAGGGGCCGCTGAAACAGCTGACGGCGGCGTATAGAAGCGGTCGCCGTGCTGACGACCCGCTGCGCTTGTTGTAGTGGTTGCAGGTGTGTGTACGCGCGGCGCTGAGCGGTCGTTCCGGTCGCTCCGGTTGCAACGGACGCAGTCGTAAATACGCGCTCGTTGCACATGTCTGAACCAGCCTTCCCTCCGTCCTCCCGAGGCGAAAGTCAACGTGGCGACATCGCTTGACATCACGTACCAGAGGTAACGCTGCGATGTCAAACGTTGGTTTGGTTAGGACTTGCCCAAACCGCAAATCGAAGAACGCCCGAAAAGGTCTGCGTTTCGTCGTCCTCGGAACCCGAACATGACTCCGAAGCGCTGCTATCGTCCACATCGCACGTCGGAGTGGCGTCATAGGAAATCATCCCCAGGTCGGCTGTCCGCCGAAGAATTTCAACCTCTAACGGCGTCAGGTCCTCGAGCGTAGTGAACTCCGCCATGATCGAAGCTCGAATGACAAAAGGTTCGGCCGATGCGGCTACCTCGGGATCACTGCGCGACGGAACGTCGTCCAACGCCATTGGCCCGAGATCCTTTTGATAAGCGTGCGAGGACCAATGAGAGTGGTTTCGTTTTCGGATGGATCCGAAGTTTGGCGGCCTTCAATTACATTTTTATTAAAGAAATAATCACCGTATGACTATACTTTTTGGTTTTTAGGGATACTTAGGGCGTCTAAATTCAGCTGTCATCATCAAAACACGAACTTTAAGAGTAATGGTTCACATAGAAAGAATAAAACACTGAGAAGGACGAAGGACAGAGAATCACAGTTATTTTACGGTTCTTTTGCTTTTTTTAAGAACAGTGAGTGTTTGTTTTTAGTCTTTTTTCAGTTTTTAGTGTTTTATTGTTTCTGTGTCAACTCTATATTATCCAACGCGTTCTGCTACGTGTAAATAAGAGTAATGTCAGGTGGTCAATATCGACGGCGATGTCTTAAGAACATGATGACTCCAAGCTTCTACAGTAAACAATTAAACTTTTCACTGTCAATTCGAACACGCACAATCAAATTTGTCGTTCACAGCTGATAATCCTGAGCGTGACGTCAAGGGTGGGAAGTGGAAAAGGACGTCACTGCACGCGCCTGCACACTACGAGCCGTGGCACGAGCCTCTCGCTTTGGCCTGGCAAGGCCGCTAGAAGCACAATCGATTAAAAAATGATTTGTCGGGTTATTTTGACTGCTCTTTTTCGGGTACTTCTGTCGTCTGCTTCGCAGTTCCTTGTTTACTACCGCGTTTTTTTTGTTTTTTTTTTGTTTTTCTGCGACTGTTGCCGTTTGCGGAAAGCGCGCCGCTTTTGAATCGAAAAGACTGTCCGCTGATGACGCCGGCTCTCGGCGCCGTACGCTCGTTCGTTGCCGGAAGTTGGCGTCGCGACCACTTGCGCCATCTCTGTGTCTTCAGTGCCAAACGGCGCCCTCTTGTTTGAAGGCAGGTGGCTTTGCTGCGTTTCCATAGGAGTTAAGCCTTTTCATTTTTTAATTTTTCCTCGGGTAAGTTCGCTCTTTGCAAGTTTTATAAAACAAAATGCACCACCTGTGGGCAACGCTGCACAAAATCGTTGCGCGACAGGTTAAGAAACCAATTTTCGCGGTCGATTTAGAAACCTGGCCGCTATCGGAGACACCCGTCAAAATACGGAGGTAGTGTTGGGACCGGAGCGGCTCGCGTGAGGCGTGTGGTGTCGATCGCGATAGGTGTTGACACCGGCGCGTCGGCAGTAGGGTGAGTATGGTGGCGGTTGTGCGCTTGCACCGTGTGCACATACCTGCACGTGCGGCGGTACGAGCGGGCTGCAGCGACTTTCTGCACGTCCTGTTGACTTTAGCGCCGCGATTGTTGTCTACACGCGCAGCCTGCCATTGCCGAGCCGCGCCGGTCCAAACACCACCCCGTGTTTTAGTACACTGTACCACCAGCGCAGGAAATGCAATGCGAAGCACGCTCTACTACAGCCCATGCTTTAGTGTCGCCCTCTCGTGCCGACGACACCAAGTGCGGCAGCCGTGAGCGCTCGCCGAGCTCACTACCCCTCCCTAGTCCGCGTTGACCCACGGCGCACTAGAGCCACTAAATGAGCTGCTGCGTGATATCGGCACTCCGTTCCCAACATTGCTGTGGGCGCCGCCATGTTGGGTCTGTGAGAGCGAGACTCAACTGCCGATCGTCGTAATTCAAAAGTGCGACATCCTCAGCATTAGATCCGGTGTTAGGAAGCTGATGCAATATTGTTTAGCTTTGATCGCGGACTGTTTAAATATTTGTGGAGGACGGAAAAGCGTTTCTGTGATTTCAGATAAAGCCTCTGATAAGTGGCAACCATGATTTTAAGCCACACTATGACGAAAGTGTCGTTACTCTGAAGCAGTAGCTTATTTAGTGGCACTAGGCAGCACCACTCGGAGCAATCGAAACACGTGCACTGGAAAGAATTGTGACGTCATCGCGGCTAGTCTGCGCGGAGTCTACAGATTAGCCACAACTCACGAGTGCCGTGTCAGTGTTCGGCTGGGCATAGTATCCGATCGACTCGTCGAAGGACACTCGGCACCGGGCTCGGGTCCAATTGCTGAGTTGGCGCCATTCGACTGAGATGATGTTCCATGTAGAAAGAGTAGGACGTTCACAGACCATAATTTTTATAGGGAGGGGGGGGGGGATCTGGGGCCGGGACACTCTGAGAAGTCTGGAACGTCCACGTACTTAGAAAAAACACTTGGGAAAGCCAATGGCATACGAAGGGACTACAAGTATATTTAGGCCTAAAAGAACAGTATGACGTTTCAGGTGCTTGCGTCACGCGTAGTGCTCCCGTCATGCTTACGTCATGAGTTATACGTTTATGGCCAAAAATACGAAGCTCTTCAACGTCAGTGCTTGTCAGCATAAACAAAGACTAGCGAAATCGCAGCACATAAACGCAAACACCCAAAAAATAAACAAAACACATACACATCTTATGAAAAAATATCGACATAAAAATCAAAACACACTTTTTACAAAGAGAAAAGAAGACGCGAGTGCCATTACGGGAAATAAGTTAGCGCGCCAGCAACATCCGCAAACGCCCCCCCCCCCCCCCCCCAAAAAAAAAAAAAAAGAAAAAGCTACACCGAATTTAGGACAGATGAAAGAGACAGTTACGATTTGAAACCGGGCTGGACGGTAGCCCCGCCATCTGGACACAATTCGAAAACGACGAGGACCGAAAATGGCCAATGGGACGCTCGTTTTCGGAGAACGGAGGCTCCGTGCGGCGCGTCCATCGGAATCCTTCGTCGCTACAAAAATCTCTCTCCCGAAACAAATATACGCTGCACACGAAGGAGGTAAAGGAAACAACGGCACGGCGAATGGGCGTTCTCCAATGACTCTAATCGTTGGGTTGTTTCGGGAAGAGATCGTCAAGAGCGAGGGCCAACGTCCCGGTCTACTCGAGAGCACCTCATTGAGTGAGTGACCGCTGACTTAATTTCCCACTTGACTTTTTTTATGGGGATAATACATTCCCCAAAAGAAAAACGAAGACGGGAAAACAAAAATAGAAATAGAAAGAGAGAGAGAGAGAGAGGCGACATCTTGTGGTCAGCATTTCCGAAAGGAGGAAAGACTGGAAGGAATGGACGGGTTTCAGGTTGCAATGTCATCGCCATCGCGCAAACGACGTCTTCCTTTTTAAAACGGCCGCTCGGGATTGCCGGTCGAAAGAAAAGAATATAAGAAAAAGGAATGTTAAGCTCGAAACAAAGAGCTAGATAGGCTTAAACGTAACGGCGTAGGGAGGACGCATAATGCGTACAATGTGGGCCGACGCGCACATACAGGTTTTGGACGGAAGCCGTGCATCGATAGTGACAAGCGCCACGAGCGGCATGCAATATACCTTATTCATGACTCGGGAGCACTGAAACGGAAGAGCTTGTGCGTGCAGTGTTTTGCCCGTACTTACAGGGACGCGCCGGCAAGGAGATTCGCAACGTCGTAAATATGTAAGAAAGCGTCGATAAAGATGCGTGTGATGAAGCGAGCAGGTTCATAAATTGCATGGAAACGCAGCGATCGGTGTGCACGCAGACCTAGACAGTCGACACACATGCACTTCACCGCGCACGTACTTACGCACAAACATACGGCGAATTTTTCATATGCTCATTCAGACGCGCGCACGTAGGTGCCCACACTAACAAAACGCCCGGTGACACGTAGCAGACAAGCTCATACATGAACAGAATAACATAAACGGATTGTACGCATATTTAAATACCTTAAACACCTCAAGTCACATACAAACGCCATGTCTGCGCATTTCTACGAGGCCAGACATGCGCACCGAAAAAAGCACATTATCAGCATATATGGATACATGCTCAAACTCAAACCCAGCATGCAAACACAAAATCCATACATCCACACACGCGCGTGTGTACCAGAAACACACATGCGCTCGGATGGCTCTACACAGAAAGCATGCTTATCGTACATTTTGTGCAGTTTTTTTTTTTCCTCTTGCGTAAAATAGACAAGTCTAAATACAAACCACTCGACCCAAATTTTCGGAACGCGAGATCCGGACAAACTAAGTCCAGGGGCTATTGCCGTTGTAAGTAAAACAGAAAGAAAACTACAAAATCTAAGCTCGCATACATATAGAAGGAACGGTCAAGTATAGAAACCATGGAGAACAGAGCCTTCCCTCGAGCTGATCTGGTTCCGGAGCACGTCGCGACACTACTCCGGGCGAAAAGGGTGAGCGCTTTAGAAAAGACGTACGGACGCTGCGTAGCATCTATAAAATGCATCGTCGCCACACTAAGCCCCAGGTGCCAAGTTGGCTCGGATGCGGGAAAAAAACTAGATCCAGCATCGATCCTGTCAGCAAACCCAGGTTGGGCGGCAACGCGGAACAGCGGAGTCTTTTAGAATGCACGGCTTGTTCAGAACTCCGCGTTTAGTGCGGACCAGGCGGCCCCCGCATGAAGTCATCGTCGGGTAATCTCCGACCTGCCCCTAACGACAAACACGCTCATGTATGTATGTATGTGTATGTATATTTGCGGCGCAATCTCTTTGTATCAAGAGTCTTGTAAGACACGCCAATAAAATCAAAAAGAAAAACGAAATAAAGCTTAAAGGGCAACTCCACTCAAAAAAGCCGACCCTATCGAAATGACTGATATCGCTTTAGAGAGTCAAAATACGGTCATACCCAAAATATTACGTCAAACCGACGGCGCATTACCGATCAAAACCAATATTAAAAATATTCTCCCGGCTCGTTTAGCGGCCGGAAAGCGGGTGAGCAACGCTGGCACCGGGTGAGCTAGTGAAGCAACACTGGGCGATAGTTCGCAGCCGGTGGCTTTCGGCAACTCAGTGTTGTGCCTGTCATCAGGTACCAGGCAATACCTCGAGGTCCGTCAGAGGGAGGTGGGAAGGTCGGCACTAGGAGCAAGCCGAACAGCACCGAACGAGGCCGTCCAAGGAGACATGGGCTGGTCCGGTTTTGAGGCCAGGGAGGCCCGAGCCAAGCTGGACTTCGAGCGACGCCTCAGCCGGATGAGCGAAGAGCGCTGGGCCAGACAAGTTTTCAAGTATGTGCATCTTCGGTCCGTCCCAACCCGGTGGGTGCGACGGACGCGCCAGCTGGCACAGCGGTACGAGGTCAGCGGCCCACTCCTCTACCCAGCCGCGGAGCAGCCGGAACTGCAGCAGAGCATCCGCACGAGGGTGATCGAAAGCGAGACGCGGCGGTGGGCGGAAGCGGCACGTCTGGAAACCAGCGCTGGCCCTGTATGCCAGAGAGAAACAGGAGGTGAAGCGAATACCTTTCATGGACAACAGCAAGGGCAGTGCGCTGCTTTCGGACGCCCGAGGCGGCATGCTGCGGACCCGCGTTTTCCGCGCGAAGTACATGGACATGGAAGTGAAGTGCGCCATGTGCGCGCTGGGAGCAGACGAGACGGCGGAACACGTCATACTGGAATGCACGGGCATAAAGCCGGACGTGACGTACGAACCAGACATGGCGGTGGCGCTGGGCTTCCGGGGCGTAAACGAACAGTACGCCGCCGATAGTTCGCAGCCAGTGGAGGTGACGAAGAGGAGACTGGAGTGCTGGTGGAGGAGGGCAAGGGAACAAAACTACGAAATTGGCTAGTGTAGCTGCTAGCCAGGCTAGATCCAGCGCTGCTGGGATCCCCCGATACAAAGGGGTTAGCCCCAAATCCAAATCCAAATCCAAATCTAGTCCTACGCTTTCGTACGTACGCCGCGGACGCTTCGTTTCCCGTGGCATTCTGCGATTCTGCTGACGGCAAGAGGTGCTTACCACGTTATCCTGTGCAGAGTGTCGAACCGGAACCGAACCGAACCGAAAACCGGAACAGAACCGTTATTTTTAGCCGAACCGGAACTGAACCGAACCGAAATCTTCGCCGCCATCTTGGAACTGAACCGGAACTGAACCGGAAAAAATATAACGGTAACCGGTTCAAAACGGTTCACGGTATTTTTTTATTACAAAATGAGTGTTTGAGAAGTAAAAATTGGCAGCTGCATTGCTATGTAGTGATCAAATTGTCATAAACCAAATTGCAATGTATAAGAAATTGTGGGTTTTCGTGGCGCTTTTGTATTGGCACTACGATTAATCGTGTGTCACGTGGTCACGTGACGTCATGGTTTCAAGACATGCTGTCAAATAATGTCACGTCACGTGACCCCGTGGCGTAGTCGCATTACTCACCGCGTCAAGTCGACTTAAATTCAGAACGTCAATTTCCCCTCTCTTCTCCAACGTTTCGTCTGCTTCTTCCTCTCCGGCCTTCTTTTCCCTCGCCCTACCTTCTTGAGTTGCAACGGAATATAGATGTATTAGCGTTGTTGACACCGTGACGTAACATGCCATCACTAAAGCCCATTTATACAGAAAAGTAGCGACATCCTTTGAAGAATGCCGCCTGCTATCTTGGGCCAAACCAGGCGGCCCTACCGTCGACGCGAGGGTGTAAAAAAGCAAAACATAAAGATAAAAGGTCTGCGCGTCAGAGGAGGAGGGAGAAGGAATGCCTATGCTGTCGGAGTGCAGTGCATACTATGAGCTCATGTCGCCAATCAAATAACACCGACTGTGCAACGTCACGGCTTTCATCGTCTTTCTTTGAGCACATCCTTCGAGGCTGGTAGACAGTGACAGTGCGCTTTTAGCCTGTGTGTATGTATTTGCGTGTCTTTCAGCCTTTGACTGCGCTCTGACTCAAGTATAGGAAGGCCGTCTGCTATCTTGGTCCAAACCAGGCGGCGCTACAGTCGACGCGCGGGTGTAAAAAAGCAAAACATAAAGATAAAAGGTGTGCGCGTCAAAGGAGGAGGGAGAAGATGTCGCTACCTTTTTTATTCAGGGGCATTAGCCATCACGACTTTTCACCGCGAGTCGTGCGACACCGTGACGTACTCGGCTGTCATGAGCCTGAGCCGAGTGCTCGAGTTCTTGACAATCAGCATCGCCAAACATTCGTGTTGGCTCGTGTTCAATCAAAGATGAGAATAGCCGAATTCTAATAAATCCAAAATCTCAACCAATGCTTTATTCTTTGCCAACCCCAGCGCATGACTATGATGAACACTGGCGGTATACAATTAGCGTCAGATCACATTGCCGCCTGTTCTAATAGCGAGTTGAGGGGGGGGAAGCTGTTTCTTTCCTTTATTTTTTCTGCGTCTGCCATTGAGCAGAGAGGAAAACTAATGGGTGTTTTTGCAAGCTATCAACGTCAGGGATTACCTCTTAGTGGCATTTGCTGAAAGTGCGAAAACTGTTGCATGAACTATTTTACATGTACACATCATTGAGGCACTCAAACATGTTTTCGTTGTTGCTGAACTGTCTGAGAAAGTTGTCCACGAGAATAGAAGCATTGAAAAGACTAAATATGGCTTATTAATCTGACGATAAATAGAACTACAAGTGTGTATGGCAGGGATACCTGAAAAGAAAGATTCTAATGGCCTTTGAGGGACAGCCGAAAGTCGGCAGCCGCTCAAATTCTCGCAGTTTTGTTTAAACTTCACAGTTTTTGGATGCAAAATAAACGAAATGGAGAATTACTGCTAACAAATGACAGAAATATAATTGTCGAATTGGCACCCCCAAACAAAGGAGGAGTCCCTCAGAAATAAAAAGTATTATCTGGTGGAGCATCGTCAAATTAAAAAAAAAAGAGGGGGGGGGGGGGTTAAAAACCTACTGTGTTGTAAAGGTTCCTCTGCTTCGCATCTTCGGCACAGAGCAGACAGCGTGATCCTGCAAAACTACTTCGTTTGCGAAATCACTCCTGCCAGAAAGCGCGTTTTCGTGGTGCCAGGCGCTCGCGCCGTTCCTCACGACGCTGCACCAAACAAGAATAATTTTTGTTTCTGAATACATGAGTTGCACTGAGCGCGAACCTTCTGCAGCGTGCATTTTGCACCTTGGGATTTGATTTTCTCAGCAAAAAGAAATCTCTGACCACTCGCATATAGTGCGATGATGTGACGTGCAAACTATGTTAAACAGTTCAGTTTTCTGTTGAAATGTGATGTTCTCAACACAATACTCCGTTTCACTTTAAGTGTGAGCGTATCAGAAACTAAAAAAGCGAGCTCCGGGCTTTCAGCGTCCAAGCACGCGCGCTCCTGCAGTGCAAGTGGTCGGGACCAAAGGCTCGTGCTTGTAGCATAGTAAAGTGGAGATTTGGGCCAGTTGGTTCATTGCAAACAAAAAGCGCCGAAAAAATACAGGGACACAGACGAAGGGAAACAGGACAAGGCGCACTCTCAACTGCAGTTTATTGAAACTTCACACGTTATATAGCCACAAAAACCCGGTTTACCCTATCTGCTCAGCCCGCGTTTCAAAAATTCAAACTCATTTGTAGATAAAGATAGGGACGTGTCACTTATACATTTCTTCTCCCTGGTCCTAATTTCATATGCCTCGTGTAATTCTCGCGACACTTTATCTTTGTACCTAGCCAAAATCTTAGTGTTTGTTTGTAGCATAGGCTGCATCTGGACTTGAAGGGGCCATGCAAAGCGTTTCTGGCCATTTTTTTAATTTGCATTGCTTTCGCTCGAATTAGTGGCTGGGACTCTAGCAACACATTAAATATAAAATAAACAAGAAATCTGGCGTATTTTGAACATAATAGCGAGTTTTAGAATAGGGGCCCCACAGCTTTGGGTGCCCCAAACAGCTTGGGGCGTCCCGGTGCGCATGCGCAGAACTTCTGCGCATGCCCATTGCAATGCCCCAATCTGTTTGGGGCACCCAAAGCTGTGGGGCCTCCTATTCTAAAACTCGCTAATAGCTGAAAGAGGTTCAGAATTTTGAGCGCATTTTCTTTTGTTGATGACGTTATTGGTCTGGGCCAATAGAGAACCTAAACGACAAGAGCGTGAAACAACCATGCGCGATCTTCCTAAGTGTTGGAAATTAACATCCAGTTATGAAGATGTGAGCGCCCCACCAATTTACGGGTGTTCCAAGCAAATATATGAGTGAGAGTCACGTGCTTGAAAGGATCAGAAGGGGTACCTTGCGCCTATTTAGCCAGTTCTACCTCTAGAATTCTATGTCATCATTATCCGACGTTCTAGACCAATGTCGTCACTGAACGCTCATGTTTGACACTGATAGGCACGCCGTTCGAAGCAGCATTTGCTTTTCTTCGTCCCTTTGCAATGCCCCTTTAAGCTGAAACAAAGTATAGCGAAAGGGGATGTCCAAATTGTAAAGTTGTGCAGTATATATAGCAGTCTCGCGATGATATGCTGCAGCCTCATAAAATGTTAGAGCGCGCATGACTGATAAAGCACGGAGTTGTACACTCTAAAAAAAGGGTGTAAAAGGGTGTATTGTTACACCCCTTTGTCCCATATAATACACCCCAAAACTTCAATTCAACGTACAGCGCCCTACAGTCGAACAGACGGCCCCAAATTTTACGGGGGCTTGATAGCCATCTGGTACAACTTATTAAAATAGCTAATGTACGTTTTACTGACTACAAAAAAAATAATCGGGGTTTTCTTGGCCCTACTGTGAAAACTCGGTGTTTTCTTTATGTGGTCTTTGATACGTACTTTAGCTATTTAAAAAGTTATATCGCACCGTTATCAAGCCCCTCGTAAAATTTGGGGCCGTCTGTTCGACTATAGGGCGCTGTACTTCGAAATGAAGTTTTGGGGTGTATTATATGGGGCAAAAGGGTGTAAGGTGATACCCTTTTTTTTTAGAGTGTAAAATCAGGCCACAAAACAAGTGCCCGTAAAACCAAATATCACTTTAGCCTCCCGAGACAGTATTCTGCGAAGTTTCGAGCTCGTGCAGTCCGATGTCCTAATGTGATTTAAATTAGAAATATATTGTCTGTTCTTTGCGATATTTATGTGTAATTAGGAACATCATTACACGCATCTCTACTAGAGAAATACGCACCATAACCAACCAAGTCCTGAACAGTAAGGAGTCCGACGTTTCAAAACCGATTTGTTTTTGTGTGTGTTTTTTTATCAGGGGCGACTATTTGCACGTGGAGAGCAGCAGCTTCTTTTCTATCTACGGTGTGTCGTTTGCTTCACTCACTTTTTCTTCTTCAAGTGCCCTAGTCCGTTGACACACGCCGACGGTTAAGTGGCTGTCGACCTATTCAGCCCGACCTATTGAAACGTCGGGCCACTAAATGTTTAGGACTTGGTTTGTGAAGGTCTGTATTTCTCAACTTTTTGACCCAACCAGACGGAGTTCCGTCAAACGTGTTTACGTTTAAAACATGCATCCCTATATAGTTCTTTTTGCAGTAAGGCGTCGTGTATGGCATTATTTAGAAGAATTTAATTTATTATCTCTCTCTCTGCACATTTCGTGCATTTGCCTTCAGATCTATAACGTGAGCACACAGTTCTTTTTGGCATACCCCGCGACCTGGTGTTTCACACTGCCAAACAGCGAACAAATAAGCACGTTCCGCAGACTCAACAGATGGCTTATTTTCGAGTATCGTCCTCCCGTGTCGGTCTGAAGCGGTTATGTGAACTTCATACAGTTAAATTTATTGATGACAATAACAAATATTTTCTTACTACCTGAAGACTTGACAACATAAATGAAGGGCCTGTCACCATAAAGTTCTTTTCCGGCGATTTTTATCCTCGAGAGGCACGTGTATAAGTAATTTGGGAGAAACCTATGCATTTTTTTTTTCATTTTGAAGCTGATTTAAATAACTTGTGTTTCTGACGCATATTCAACTTCTCAAACATATAGAAGTCTGTTGCTTCTTTTATTTGATGAACAACAATTTTATGTGTCTGTGGGCTGGATGAAAACAAAGTACATACACAGTGGCGCGTGGCAGAACTATGACGATTGCGCACGCAGACCGTCAGAAAGTGACCAATTAAGTAGCTGTAATGTCGAGTAGACTATGAAATACCACTTTGTTGTATTTAACAACAAATCACCAATTAGCAAGGGTGATGCTTATTTACAAATTGAATTGACCGGCATCTTGTCAAGAACAAACATCAAACGCCAAGCTACGTCGAAAAGGTGCACTTCAATGCGCTCTATTTTAGGTCATATCCGAACTGAATACGAAGGTCACTCTTTTCTGCATTATTATTTGCCTGCATCACGGCGCTGAGTGTAAACAATATTGGTCAGGAAAGCAAGCGTTGTGCTTGCCGCTCAGAGTTTCTATAAAAGGTAGACTGAAAGGGTTTGTCCTAAAACTTTCCTGACATTTTGAAAATATATTGCTTTAAGCTCAGTTGCATCGTCATCATATATATTGTGAAACGTATTTTATAATCTAGATTTCAGAATATATATGGCGAGAACGTGCCCATTTCATGATTGTATGCACTAATTAATTTCTAAGTACAAGAGCACAGCAGGACTCGACTTTTAATATTGCGACGCAAAGGTTTACTAATCACGCGCATTTTAGACGACCCACCAGACTGATAACCTTTAGATTCAGGTAAAATATGTGCGACTGAGGTAAAAAGAAATAGATGTTGAGTCATATATGTTAATCTAGCTTTTCATTTACTGTTTCATCGAAATTCAACAACGCAATTTATTTTTGGTACCTGAAAAAAAAAAGTGGATTCAACAAACTATAAAAAGCTATATAGTTACTCGTTTCACTCTTGAAAAAGTGCCTATTGCCAAAGGAACGCGGAAAATATATTCTGAGTTTAGCGGTTCA
>JAZHYW010027534.1:0-18505 GCA_037355805.1 Ixodes ricinus | reverse complement strand
CTCGTTCGCAAGGGCACGGGAAGCAGGGTTATCCTGGTGATACTGTAGTTGCCGCCATTGATTGTTACCACAAATTTAACCTATTCACGAACCATTTTAACTGCTAGTTCTAAAACAATAACGACGACATAACAAATTGGTCAATTTGTGATGTCCGTAGAATTTACGCCGACATCTTTTTTCCTTAAGCCACCCACCTGGAAACAGCAATTCTTTCTCGTAAGCAACCCGCTTGGAGCCATTACTGTGCACATTTGAATGAAACTGTTATCAAGCATAAGGGGCATGTAAAGCTCCCAAGATGAATATTGTAATTAAAGATGATCGGAGGAAGTCAAGTCATGGATAACCAGCCAACAACCAATTAGTATAAAACTGGAGATATATCAAATATTTCCAAGGGATTTATGAAGAAAACACAAGACTTATAAGAAGACATTTTAATGCAAACCCCCCCTCCCCAGATATATTTACAAATGTCGCCTGAACAGACTCTTATCTGCGCCTGATTATAAGCATTTTCCAGCCACTTGACCTTTTGGAAATCGTTGGCCATGTATAGACGTAACTGTCCAAAGTGTGAACATAGTTTCGATCACTTTAAAAGTCAGGGACCAATGACTAAGAACAAGAATAAAGATTCAAACGGTAATTTGAATATTTATTCACGAAATAAAAACGAAGGCACGAATTTCGCCATCCACCAAATCTTACAAAACATTTAGGCAAACTATTGAGACGTTCCCTAATATCATACAATGTTGGACAAAATACTCGATAAAAGTACTTAAGTTAACCTACTAAATACCTGCTTCATAAAATATTTAAATTACTACTCAAGGTACTTTCACTGTAAAGTGTCTTGAGTAGAGTGCACATGCTGAGAAATCTAATTAAAATACTTTTGAGTGATACTTCCACATTGCGCAACATGTATCGACGTCAGTGACAAACACAATTATAAAGTGGCGCAAACCTGGTTTACCAGAATGGCTTATTAGCACGTAAGAGTGGCTGATTCTCGAACTTCTCGTCGGATATCCTTCCTCGTTTGCGCTGGAAGACATAACCGCATAATTTCGGTTTACCCTGAAAAAAGGCAGTACTGTGGCCAAATGCAGTACTAAACTCATTAGGCTCTTTATCATCATTGCAGTTAGAGCGAAATAAATACACAGAGGGGTTGCGAATGCATCTTCATTGCAAATGTTGTGAGGGAACAATAAACAAGTGTACATGTATAGCCCAAAGAATAAAAACTCAAACGTGCATTCAGGTGCTTCCGGATATTGAAATTTGAAGCTTTGCCAAACGGACAGCATCTTCGTCTTGGGGAGGCATAGCTTGTATTTCATTCGCAGATTGTTGTCTTTCTCGGACACACATTCAAAATAAGGTTTTAGATACGGCCACGGTACGACAGAACCTTCGTCTTTTATCATGATGAGTGTGACAACTTTCAAGAAGGTGGCTTTAAAATATGAGAGTAGTTGTTTTGTATGTGTTACCGGGCGGATTTAGCCGCCTCGAGTCTCACGGTGTTCCGTCTCAGCCAGCGGTAGGATGCGGCGCTAAGTCAGAATCCAAGGCCTCATGGGATCGACAAACGATCGTTCGAGAAAGATCGCGGCCTGTTGTCAGGCGCCCATGCGTATATAATCAAGGAAGACGAATAAAGGAGGCGGCTTTTACGTTGGTCTCTGGGATCTGAGCGTGACTCCGTCTTGCGCCGTTGCCCGCGTCAGGGCCCAACCAGACATTTTTCTTTTTAATAAACCTATTGATTTGTTTAAGGTTAAAATGCAGCTGGGTTAAAACAAACAAACAAAAGTCCAAATACGAGGCGCATAATATCACTGATCCATGCAATAAATACTTCTGGTACGAAAAAAAATATCACGTCGTGCGGCGCACTTTTGACGCATCGTTTAACTACAATCCATATTTTATATATTGCGACTTCACTATAAACAAGCTTGGGATATGAAAATGAGTGAATGGAAAACAAAGAGAGCCCACTTAACAGCCGCGGCAGTGGTCTTACCTTCTTCAAGTAGGTTGCGTTAAGAAAGGCACTCAAGGTTGGGGGACGCTTTGTTGGCGTTTTGAGAGGTCATCTTCCTCGTAGTCCGTTTCCTGCCCTGTTCTCTGCTTATCAATGTTCGCTTACAGACAGTGTTCGCGAGAGCAATAAATGCCGGGCTGACGACAAAAGAATAAAAAGAAGAAAACCTCGATGTTTTGATGTAGCCGGGTCAAATATAAGACAAGCAAAAAACTTTTTGTTTTTGTGTCCTCTTTCTTTTTTATTATTTGTGATTTTCTTGACACTGAAGTCTGCACTCGTCGTCGTCGGTCGTTTCCCATTCTGCGTTGCGCCTCGCTGTGGCAATCTTCCGTAAAACCACCCCTTTTGTTTGAGGATGTTTGTCGAAAAAACTTTAGGAAACAAGAGGCGCCTTTGGGAAGGCGAGGGGAAGACCTTTATTTCACGGACTGTGGGGTAAAATATGAGTCACAATCGGCGCAAAAGCGTTGTTTTCACGAGGTCAATTTAAGTCACCATAGCTTATTGGAGATAGCAACAGGATTTGGTTGCTCGAAAGAATGTTCACGTTTCCTCGTGCCACGCCCACGCCACTTCATACCAAAAAAACTGGAAAAATAGCGGAATGTCAAAAATGTATATGAGATAATGAGTAAAACGTACTCAAAAATGTAATTAAAGTGCAGTATCAAATACTCTAGGTCACAAGTATTTACAAAGATACTAAGATACTTCAAAAAGTTTTGGAAATACAGAATCTTGATTAGAGTATTTGAGATAGGCGCGTCTGGAATCATGTGTGTTTAGTTTTTTCTTTTCTATCCTTGCTTGAGTGTTTATACGGCATACTTTATATGGGGCACCATGTATTTCGCCTTGCTACCGGAACAAAAAATGTAACTATTTTTTTAGGTTGATCTTAAAAGCAGAAATATTTACTTTGATATGTAAAACAATTGTCCATTTTGGCGACAAATCTAATATCGTTCGGAGCATAGAATCCTAAATTTATATTATCTTACTAGAAATAACTCTTCTTTGATAGAGTACTCTCAACATTAAGGCTGACCAAATGTTTTATCCCTGAATTCTTTCTTTTACACTGTGTGAAAAAGGAGCCTTTTTTCATGATGAATCAGTACCAAGAAATAAAAGCTGGAGTGGTATTTAACTTAATAAAGGATATCATGTGTAGCATTCAAAATCCTATGACAGGGGTGACTTCGTCGTAACTTACGCAAAACTTACGAACATTTTGCATCGGGAACACTTCAAAATTTCTGTAAATTTGTCAAAAGATAAATTTACGAACTTTTTTTGTCAAGAAATTTTCGGGAATCTGGCCTTAGGTTTCCAGCAAAAAATCGAGTTAGATTTTCTGTTCCATACTCTAGTTAGCGAAAACTTATACTGTTTTTTTTTCGGCAGGATTGTTTATTCGTTAGCATGTTTTAGAACTCTTCAATTTATTTGTATTTAAGTTTCAAGAGTTTTCGTTTTATCAGTAAAAAGAGAAGCTGATTACCAAAGTTTAGTTTTTGTACAGTTATGGCTTGATTATTTAGCGTGTTATGAAAACTGCATAGCCCTTGCTTTAAGTTGCGAAGCAACACATTTTTTATTTTCAGTAAATACCACGTAGAACTATTCCTTGACATTCAGACAGAACCTATGAAACTCGTGTAAGTTGTGTCTTTTTCTACACACGAGTCACCGTGAGATCCGTACTTTGAATGCCGCCTGGAAATGATATCAAGGAGAAACATTGGCACGCGGCATTCGAGCCACGGATATTGCGGTGACTCGTATTTGCTGACTGTCTTTTTATGATGTTTCAGCAGTGCGACCCCAGCTTTGCGCTCAGTGCAGCAGGCTATATTTTGTGCGGATCTTGAAGCGGCAGGTTCTGCCTCCGCCATTCCCGCAGAGCCACAGTGTTCTGATTCCAAAGTCCAATGACACAGTCAAACTAAAAACCACTAAATGTTGCCGTCCAATTCCTTTTTGTAATATCGGACTTTATAATTTTTACTGAACTTCTAATCACTCGGCTGGTTAGTAGTTTCATAACGAGCCCCTGAGTGCGACAAAAAATGTTGAAATCGACAATGGCAGGAATTGCAATTCCGAACGGAAAATATACTAAATACGACAACCTTAATTTTCGATTTACAATGCCTCACTCTGGTGCGCAACAATTGCTAATGGATAACATGCTGATCCCTTGATAGGCCGCTTTAGATTTCATTCGTCAATTACACCAGCCTTAAAACCAACTATAATTTTTGCGCTATTAGTCCTGGAGTGTATGTGTGTCTGTCTGTGTGGGTGTGGGCGGGCGTTGTTTTTCTGTGTACGGGCGCGGGGGTACGTCTGTGTTTGTATGTTTGTGCGCGGTTTGGGGGGGCGGGGGGGTACTAGGGAGTTTTCGTATATCGTTCTGGCGTCTCCGCTACGTTATCCGCTACGCCTCCGCAACTACTGCGCAAGATGACAAGATGTGCTACGAAGAATTTATCTAGAAAAAATATTAACATTCATAATCGTAAATTAACCATGTGTTGTGTTCGAAAAGATGCACTCTGATAAAACAAATACGTGGTTGCACTAATAGTATGCATTTAATGTTTTATATAGTGCTTTTTACGACCGCTAGTTGCGCTGTCATATCGCAAGTACCGTAGCCCGCAGAGAACGGTCTACGAAATCACTTTTTTGAGTCTCCGCTATGCCTTTGTTAGCGGGTCTCGTAGAGGGTAGCGGATAGCGTTGCGGAAAGCCCAAAACGATCTACGAAAACTCCCTATTGTCTCGTAGCGTGCCGGGCTCGGGAGCCGGATCTGTGGGCCGTCGGTTGCCGACTCCTGATTTACATGTTGATGGCACAAACAGAGAAAGATGACGAATTATTTGACGCTGGACTTCTGCCGTTGTCTCATTGATCCCATTTGCTTGTAGCATCATCGGTTACAGTCGGACTTTAGATAAAGCGAAATATTGGGCCTCTCTAAATTCCTATAAGATTACCTCTCCTATTATGCTCCCACAGGCTTCGAGTGGAAGAAAGTCCGCTCAGCGCTGAACCCCAGCTTCAGCACGTCAAAGATGAAAATGATGACTCACACAATGAGCCAGTGCGTGGAAGAAATGCTCGAGGTGTTGGGGAACACACGGTCAGGGGAGAAGCGGTGAACTTGCTCGACGTGTCCCAAGGCCTCACGCTTGATGTCATTGCCAAATGTGCACTAGCGTGGCAGGTATGCATTGTGAAAAGAATTATATTTAGTTCTTTTATTATACTGATGTACCAAACAGTTCATATGTTCAATTATTTTGTCTACTTTGTTGAGGTGTGCATTGAAAATCTCGGATTGTTATATCATACGGCCATGCTTCAGTGAGTGTCCCATAAAAGCGCGTTATCGGTTTACATGAAAATTCCAGACTCCACGGATATTACTTGTTCGTGTTAGCGTTGGTCACACTGTGGCCGTGTTCCAAAATTTACTCCATCTTACTCCAGGGTAAGGGTTTTGTACCTTGGCGTTCCAAACCTACCCACGCCCAGAGCTTTTCAATCTGTGTTGTCACGTGACACGACCCGCCGGAGTAACTGGATCCATTTGGCTAAGATTTGGAACACAGCCTGTAGCAACAGCAACGGAGCGTATTCATTGGCCTAACGTCATAGCGCGCGTCACCAATGTCGTTGCGCCACGCGGAATATGAGTGCGTGAGAATGGGGAGACGGTTTAAACTTCGCTGACATTTGTTTTTTTAACTTCACTCGCTTTTTAGTATTGAGTCATATTGAATGTCCCAGAACTAAATAAAAATTTTGTTTCTTTTTTTCTGGACCGGCAGGTAGAGTGCCAAAGAAACGTCACCGACCCCATGTTGCGGGCAGTCAGAAAAGTATTATTGGATCTGGAGAGCGTACTTGTCGACGGCCTGATTTGTTTTCCTCCACTCCGCCAGGCAATCGAGTGGGTATATCCCTACTCCAGCTACCACGACGTGACGAAGCAGATAACCGACAACTTAAGCAAGGTCATTGACCTTCGCCGAAAGAAGCAAGGACCCAGGCCGACCGACATGTTGCAGTTGATGTTAAACGCTCAGGGAGGACCACGAAAATGCCACCTCAGCAGACCTCGGGGAAAACACTTTCTTTACTCAGAGATAGACATCTCATGGCCAACAGCTTCATTTCTTCTCGTCGCCGGCTTCTGAAACGACCGCTACGGCTTTGGCCTTTGTCATGCGTATACTCTGGCCAAGTACCCAGATGAACAAGACCGCGTCTTTCGTGAGCTTACCGAAGTCTTCCCGGAGAAGAACCAGACCCTGACGTACGACGGCGTTCAGCAGCTGAAGCGTGCTCAGACATGGTGATACGCGAGGTCCTGCGCCTCTACCCGCCTGTGGTGCTCTTTGTCAGTCGGGTCTGCAGGCAAGACACGTCCGTCATGGGCCAGTTCTTTCTTGCTAGGCGCGAATGCGTTGGTTCCGACCTGGTACATCCACCATAATCCTGACGTTTGGCAGGATCCTAACACGTTTAATCCAGAACGGTTTAGCGAAGGCAAGAGCGCGCATCACCCGGCAGCCTACTTGCCTTTCGGAATGGGGCCTAGAATTTGCATCGGAAAGAGATTCGCGCTGCTGGAGCTGAAACTTGTCATATGTCACGTCCTGCGAAGGTACAGGGTCACCACATCTAACAAAACTCATGATCCGATGAAGATAACTGTGTCATCTGTGGTGATCAGGCCAAAAGAATGTATTGAAGTCAACCCAGAGCCCAGATAAAATACCAAACTAATTCATGCAAAAACAGCGAACCTTTATGCCACGCCTCTTGCAGATTTGGTTTTATCGAGGTCCGAATGCACCAGGGTCTCTCAATTAGCATGCATCAAGCATTAAATAAAATTCACGAATCAAGCGTCCTATCAGCGCCGAGATGTTTCGGTGGCGCCCTCTTATGCCTTCAATTTCGTAAAGTCACGAACTGGATTTGCCTCGCCGTGATTGGCAGGATTTGCCTCGCCGTGAACCAGCGATTGGGCACCCTATTTAAATTTTTTTGACCGAAATGTCATTTTCAGTAAAAAAATTATTTTACTGGCTTATGAGACTTTTTCACTTCCGGTAAAGCCAGAACGTTCCGGAAGTCACCGGATTTGCCTGGATTCACGAGAAACTACCGGAAGTCACCAGATAAGCCGCAATTCACCGGAACTTACCGCATTGATTTTTTTCGGACGTCAGCGGAAGGCAATAAGGAAGAAGCCTGTAAACCGTGGGTGGTGTATGTTGACCAGATGCTGGATGATTCGGTAACATATTAAAATGGCTAGGTTCATATGGACCTGAAAGTTCCGGTGTCCTTATTTCACAGGGTCGATGCCAGTGAAACAATCCGCAAGCTGTAGACAAAAGCAATCAAACCAAATATAACCACTAAATTCTCTTCTCGCAAAACAACTTTCAATGTATTTACAATGTTGCTAAGTGAATTCCTAGATGTACGGTAGGTTCAACTAACAAACCCGTAGCAGGTGAACCCCACGGGCACACACACACTCGTCAGTGAAACGTTTAGCGAAACCACGAACGCGCAACCAACATCTGCCGCCGTTGGAGAAATCCTGAGCCCAGTCACGGTGTCGTCCCTCACGCCGTCACAGAGGCGCCTCGCGTCCTTTAGCTCCGCTGGATGTTTCTAAAGCTGGACGGACAAAGAGCCGTAGTAGCAGTCAGTGAAAGATATTTATTTTTTTCCGCCACACCAGTTGTTCTAAAGACACTGGCTGCACATGGAACGGGAAGCCATCACTGAGCATCCGTTTGTTGTCATGTTGCTGTTGACAGAAAAAGAAACAAGTTTTCTTCAACATGAGAGCAAAAGACCCCCCAAATTTTCTTCCAACCCAATGCGAGGGTAGATATGCGTGCGGACTCGTTCTTGCTGGTTAGCTAGCCACCATAATTATACGTTCCCCGGCTCGTTTCAGCTCCCCTCCTCGCGGCTTCCAGTGAAGTTCCGGAAACTGGGAAACGAGTCACTCGTTTCCGGTAAACTTCCAGCAAAGCCTGGTCGTCTTATAAACGAAAGTGGCTGCGGTGAAATTCCAGCGAAATCTAGTAACTCGAGAGTAGCTGCCGGCAAATATTCCACTAAAGACTGCCAAACCAGGCCCGGATGAAAACAGGTGAACTTAACCAGCTCCACCGGATGTCACCGAAGTTCATCGGATGTCACTGGAAGTTTTTGCCGGATTTTTTCAGCTAGGCAGGGCATTATCAATACAAAAGGCAATGGTTGTGGCCATCACGAACTTCGACCGCAGCGACGATTTTATCGCACACGTTTAATGGGGTCGTCACCACTTGGCAAGCAAGTGCAGCCGGAAAACAGGTCGCGCAAAGTATGTTCTCTGTCAACGCACAACACTCAGTGTTGAGCAAGCGTCTTGCTTCAAATGGTTTGCCCGATTTTTGTTCTGCTGCGTTCGAAACCCCGCTACTGTGTGTTAGGCTAGAGTGTTTGAACCGGAAACCGAACCGGACCGAAAACCGGAACAGAACCGGTTATTTTTAGCCGAACCGGAACTGAACCGAACCGAAATCTTCGCCGCCATCTTGGAACTGAACCGGAACTGAACCGGAAAATATAACGGTAACCGGTTCAAAACGGTTCACGGTATATTTTTTATTACAAAATGAGTGTTTGAGAAGTAAAATTGGCAGCCGTATTGCTATGTAGTGATCAAATTGTCATAAACCAAATTGCAACGTATAAGAAATTGTGGGTTTTCGTGGCGCTTTTGTATTGGCACTACGATTAATCGTGTGTCATGTGGTCACGTGCCGTCATGGTTTCAAGACGTGCTGTCAAATAATGTCACGTTACGTGACCCCGTGGCGTAGCTCGCATTACTCACCACGTCAAGTCGACTTAAATTCAGAACGTCAATCTCATTTCCCCCTCTCTTCTTCAACGTTTCGTCTGCTTCTTCCTCTCCGGCCGTCTTTTCCCTCGCCCTACCTTCTTGAGTTGCAACGGGATATAGATGTATTAGCGTTGTTGACACCGTGACGTAACATGCCATCACTAAAGCCCATTTATACAGAAAAAGTAGCGACATCGCTTTGAAGAATGCCGCCTGCTATCTTGGGCCAAACCAGGCGGCCCTACCGTCGACGCGAGGGTGTAAAAAAGCAAAACATAAAGATAAAAGGTCTGCGCGTCAGAGGTAGGAGGGAGAAGGAATGCCTATGCTGTCGAAGTGCAGTGCATACTATGAGCTCATGTCGCCAACTTCAAATAACACCGACTGTGCAACGTCATGGCTTTCATCAGTTTTTCTTTGAGCACATCCTTCGAGGCTGGTAGACAGTGACAGTGCGCTTTTAGCCTGTCTGTATGTATTTGCGTGTCTTTCAGCCTTTGACTGCGCTCTGACTCAAGTATAGGGAGGCCTTCCTATTCGCGACTCCAGCGAACTATAGGGGCGCGCTGGTCAGGCAAAATGGCGGACGAGAGGAGGTCATTTTCGTCGTTCAAAACGCGGACCACCATAAATGTCTTGCACTGCAGCGTAAAATCGGTGTTACGTAAGAAAGCAAAGCGATTTTTCGAAGGTAGAAACCTTCTTCTAGTCAGTGCGTAGGAATGACACGGCGGAAGCATAAAAATAATTACTGGGAACGATGTTTGTTTCTATGCTGCCTATACGAGAACCAAGCAGCGATAGCAGACGACAGAGTCGAAACGACCTCCTCTCTGAACTTCTCGGCGTCGCCGCTACGCGGCGTCGATTTCGCTGGAGTCGCGAATACTTGAGTCAGAGCCCGCGCGTCGACTGTAGCAGCCGCCTGGCTTGGACCAGGCATAGCAGACGGCCTGTCTGCTATCTTGGTCCAAACTAGAGATAGATCGCTCAGGAGCGAGCCGGATCTTCTGAGCCGCTCTTTTTAAAGAGCGAGTGAGCCGTGGCTCAGTAAAAGTGAGCGGCGGTTCTTTTGGGAGCCGGTTCTCTCTCGTTCAGTCAGCCGTGCCGAGTCCCGAGTCAGAGCCGGGTCAGGGCTGGGCATTGGTCGGGTCTTTTGCCGGGTGCGATTTGCACGCCATCTATTAGTAGTGCGGGAAAGCAACTTCATTCCGTTCCTGCTGCCATGACGACGAAAACAGCCTTTTTGTTGACAAAAGTGGCACCTTCCTGCTAGGGCCGTAACTGAATGGGGCTTTGGCGCTAGCGTCGACGGAGCCTCTGCGGAGCCTATGGTAGCCATGCGGAGATTAACCCCTCATTGGTTCACGGCTTGCCTTCACCTCGAGCTCGCTCACATGCTGTTATGCCTGATTACCCGCTTCGAAAGAAACGCCAACGAATGTCTTCAAGCACTTCGTTTAACTCTTTCCTGCCCGCGCCTATTCCCATCGATAGCCCACTATCGACAGTACGGTTCCGGGACATCTACGGGCACGGCTCAGTGAACGAGAGAGAGCGGACTTTCTCTCTCCGAAAGGACCACGGCTCACTCGTTCTTTAAAGGAGCGGCTCAAAAAGAACCGGCTCGCTCCTGAGCGACCCAGTCACCGAAGTGAGCCGGTGAGCCGTTCAAATGTGCCGGTTCATTTCAGTGAGCTGAGCCGTTCCGAGCCGCTCACTGAAGTGAACCGTTTTGCCCATCTCTAGTCCAAACCAGGCGGCGCTACAGTCGACGCGCGGGTGTAAAAAAGCAAAACATAAAGACAAAAGGTGTGCGCGTCAAAGGAGGAGGGAGGAGATGTCGCTACCTTTTTTATTCAGGGGCATTAGCCATCACGACTTTTCACCGCGAGTCGTGCGACACCATGACGTACCCGGCTGTCATGAGCCTGAGCCAAGTGCTCGAGTTCTTGACAATCAGCATCGCCAAACATTCTTGTTGGCTCGTGTTCAATCAAAGATGAGAATAGCCGAATTCTAATAAATCCAAAATCTCAACCAATGCTTTATTCTTTGCCAACCCCAGCGCATGACTATGATGAACACTGGCGGTATACAATTAGCGTCAGATCACATTGCCGCCTGTTCTCATAGTGAGTTGAGGCTGGGAGAGAGCTGTTTCTTTCCTTTATTTTTTCTGCGTCTGCCATTGAGCAGAGAGGAAAACCAGTGGATGTTTTTGCAAGATATCAACGTCAGGGATTACCTCTTAGTGGCATTTGCTGAAAGTGCGAAAACTGTTGCATGAACTATTTTACATGTACGTACACATCATTGAGGCACTCAAACATATTTTCGTTGTTGCTGAACTGTCTGAGAAAGTTGTCCACGAGAATAGAAGCATTGAAAAGACTAAATATGGCTTATTAATCCGACGATAAATAAAACTACAAGTGTGTGTGGCAGGGATACCTGAAACGAAAGATTCTAATGGCCTTTGAGGGACAGCCGAAAGTCGGCAGCCACTCGAATTCTCGCAGTTTTGTTTAAACTTCACAGTTTTTGGATGCAAAATAAACGAAATAGAGATTTACTGCTAACAAATGACAGAAATATAATTGTAGAATTGGCACCCCCAAACAAAGGAGAGAGTCCCTCAGAAATAGAAAGTATTGTCTGGTGGAGCATCGTCAAATTTTTTAAAAAAAGGGGGGGGGGGGAGGGTTAAAAACCTACTGTGTTGTAAAGGTTCCTCTGCTTCTCATCTTCGGCACATAGCAGACAGCGTGATCCTGCAAAACTACTTCGTTTGCGAAATCACTCCTGCCAGAAAGCGCGTTTTCGTGGTGCCAGGCGCTCGCGCCGTTCCTCACGACGCTGCACCAAAAAAGAATAATTTTTGTTTCTGAATACATGGGTTGCACTGAGCGCGAACCTTGTGCAGCGTGCATTTTGTACCTTGGGATTTGATTTTCTCAGCAAAAGAAATCTCTGACCACTCGCATATAGTGCGATGATGTGACGTGCAAACTATGTTAAACAGTTCAGTTTTTTGTTGAAATGTGATGTTCTCAACACAGTACTCCGTTTCACTATAAGTGTTAGCGTATCAGAAACTAAAAAAGCGAGCTCCGGGCTTTCAGCGTCCAAGCACGCGCGCTCCTGCAGTGCAAGTGGTCGGGACCAAAGGCTCGTGCTTGTAGCATAGTAAAGTGGAGATTTGGGCCAGTTGGTTCATTGCAAACAAAAAGCGCCGAAAAAATACAGGTACACAGACGAAGGCAAACAGGACAAGGCGCACTCTCAAATGCAGTTTATTGAAACTTCACACATTATATAACCTTAAAAACCCGGTTTACCCTATCTGCTCAGCCCGCGTTTCAAAAATTCGAACTCATTTGTAGATAAAGATAGGGACGTGTCACTTATACATTTCTTCTCCCTGGTCCTAATTTCATGTGCGTCGTGTAATTCTCGCGACACTTTATCTTTGTACCTAGCCAAAACCTTAATGTTTGTTTGTAGCATAGGCTGCATCTGGACTTGAAGGGGCCATGCAAAGCGTGTCTGGCCATTTTTCTTTAAATTTGCATTGCTTTCGCTCGAGTTAGTGGCTGGGACTCTAGCAACACGTTAAATATAAAATAAACAAGAAATCTGACGTATTTTGAACATAATAGCGAGTTTTAGAATAGGGGGCCCCATAACTTTGGGTGCCCCAAACAGCTTGGGGCATCCCGGTGCGCATGCGCAGAACTTCTGCGCATGCCCATTGCAATGCCCCAATCTGTTTGGGGCACCCAAAGCTGTGGGGCCTCTATTCTACAACTCGCTAATAGCTGAAAGAGGTTCAGAATTTTTAGCGCATTTTCTTTTGTTGATGACGTTATTGGTCTGGGCCAATAGAGAACCTAAACGACAAGAGCGTGAAACAACCATGCGCGATCTTCCTAAGTGTTGGATATTAACATCCAGTTATGAAGATGTGAGCGCCCCACCAATTTACGGGTGTTCCAAGCAAATATATGAGTGAGAGTCACGTGCTTGAAAGGATCAGAAGGGGTACCTTGCGCCTATTTAGCCAGTTCTACTTCTAGAATTTTATGTCATCATTATCCGACGTTCTAGACCAATGTCGTCACTGAACGCTCATGTTTGACACTGATAGGCACGCCGTTCGAAGCAGCATTTGGTTTTCTTCGTCCCTTTGCAATGCCCCTTTAAGCTGAAACAAAGTATAGCGAGAGGGGATGTCCAAATCGTAAAGTTGGGCAGTATATATAGCAGTCTCGCGATGATATGCTGCAGCCTCATAAAATGTTAAAGCGCGCATGACTGATAAAGTACGGAGTTGTACACTCTAAAAAAGGGTGTAAAAGGGTGTATTATTACACCCTTTGTCCCATATATAATACACCCCAAAACTTCAATTCAACGTACAGCGCCCTACAGTCGAACAGACGGCCCCAAATTTTACTGGGGCTTGATAGCCATCTGCTACAACTTATTAAAATAGCTAATGTACGTTTTACTGACTACAAAAAAAAACTAATCGTTTTTTTTAGCCTTACTGTGAAAACTCGGTGTTTTCTTTATGTGGTCTTTGATACGTACTTTAGCTATTTAAAAAGTTATATCGCACCGTTATCAAGCCCCTCGTAAAATTTGGCGCCGTCTGTTCGACTATAGGGCGCTGTACTTCGATATAAAGTTTTGGGGTGTATTATATGGGGCAAAAGGGTTGTAAGGTGATACCATTTTTTTCCAGAGTGTAAAATCAGGACACAAAACAAGTGCCCGTAAAACCAAATATAACTTTAGCCTCCCGAGACAGTATTCTGCGAAGTTTCGAGCTCGTGCAGTTCGATGTCCTAATGTGATTTAAATTAGAAATATATTGTCTGTTCTTTGCGATATTTATGTGTAATTAGGAACATCATTACACGCATCTCTACTAGAGAAATATGCACCATAACCAACTAAGTCCTGAACAGTAAGGAGTCCGACGTTTCAAACCGATTTGTTTTTTTTTTGTTTTTTGTTTTTTTATCAGGGGCGACTATTTGCACGTGGAGAGCAGCAGCTTCTTTTCTATCTACGGTGTGTCGTTTGCTTCACTGACTTTTTCTTCTTCAAGTGCCCTAGTCCGTTGACACACGCCGACGGTTAAGTGGCTGTCGACCTATTGAGCCCGACCTATTGAAACCTCGGGCCACTAAATGATCAGGACTTGGTTGGTGAAGGCCTGCATTTCTCAACTTTTTGACACAACCAGACGGAGTTCCGTTACACGTGTTTACGTTTAAAACATGCATCCCTATATCGTTCTTTTTGCAGTAAGGCGTCGTGTATGGCATTATTTAGAAGAATTTAATTTATTATCTCTCTCTCTTCACATTTCGTGCTTTTGCCTTCAGATCTATAACGTGAGCACACAGTTCTTCTTGGCATACCCCGCGACCTGGTGTTTCACACTGCCAAACAGCGAACAAATAAGCACGTTTCGCAGACTCAACAGATGGCTTCTTTTCGAGTATCGTCCTCCCGTGTCGGTCTGAAGCTGTTATGTGAACTTCATACAGTTAAATTTATTGATGACAATAACAAATATTTTCTTACTACCTGAAGACTTGACAACATAAATGAAGGGCCTGTCACCATAAAGTTATTTTCCGGCGATTATCCCCGAGAGGCACATGTATAAGTAATCTGGGAGAAACCTATGTTTTTTTTTGCTTTTTTTTTCATTTTGAAGCTGATTTAAATAACTTGTGTTTCTGACGCATATTCAACTTCTCAAACATATGGAAGTCTGTTGCTTCTTTTATTTGATGAATAACAATTTTATGTGTCTGTAGGCTGGATGAAAACAAAGTACATACACAGTGGCGCGTGGCAGAACTATGACGATTGCGCACGCAGACCGTCAGAAAGTGACCAATTAAGTAGCTGTAATGTCGAGTAGACTATGAAATACCACTTTGTTGTATTTAACAACAAATCACCAATTAGCGAGGGTGATGCTTATTTACAAATTGAATTCACCGGCACCTTGTCAAGAACAAACATCAAACGCCAAGCTACGTCGAAAAGGTGCACTTCAATGCGCTCTATTTGAGGTCATATCCGAACTGAATATGAAGGTCACTCTTTTCTGCATTATTATTTGCCTGCATCACGGTGCTGAGTGTAAACAATATTGGTCCGGAAAGCAAGCGCTGTGCTTGCCGCTAGAGTTTCTATAAAATGTAGACTGAAAGGGCTTGTCCTAAAACTTTCCTGACATTTTGAAAATATATTGCGTTAAGCTCAGTTGCATCGTCATCATATATATTGTGAAACGTATTTTATAATCTAGATTTCAGAATATATATGGCGAGAACGTGTCCATTTCATGATTGTATGCACTAATTAATTTCTAAGTACAAGAGCACAGCAGGACTCGACTTTTAATATTGCGACGCAAAGGTTTACTAATCACGCGCATTTTAGACGACCCACCAGACTGATAACCTTTAGATTCAGGTAAAATATGTGCGACTGAGGTAAAAAGAAATAGATGTTGAGTCATATATGTTAATCTAGCTTTTCATTTACTGTTTCATCGAAATTCAAAAACGCAATTTATTTTTGGTACCTGAAAAAAAAAAGTGGATTCAACAAACTAAAAAGCTATATAGTTACTCGTTTCACTCTTGAAAAAGTGCCTATTGCCAAAGGAACGCGGCAAATATATTCTGAGTTTAGCGGTTCAAACCGGTTCGAACCGGTTCAAACCGGTTCGAACCGTTATTTTTTGCTCCCCGGAACTGAACCGGAGCTGAACCGAAATCCGTGAACCCGAACCGGAACCGAACCGATAAAAATTTCGGTTCGACACTCTGGTGTTGGCACAACCGAGCTAGTCTTCTTCGGGTAAGTAATGGAGGGACTACCTACACTCTTTTGCCGCGCTAATGAAGGTTTACAAACACACGGTTTTGTAGGTTCATTTCAGAGCGTCATTAGCAATACGGTCATATGACAGTGACGACAAAGTCAGCGGAAACTCTGTTCGCCCTACACAACAAGAGAAGCAATGCAAAGCGTGGTCGTGTGTCTCGTCTTTATCATTCTCTTGTCGCGCTGTTTTCAACCAAGATGCAATGCGAAGCGCACCTAATTTGTTAGATCATTGTGATTCATGGTATTCCTTGCGGCCTTGTCGTTTCAGCCGCTTTTGTTGCTAGAGCACGCAACCATCGCAACTTCCGGAGCTTCACTTCGGTAGCCATTGCGCCAAATGCGACGACATGTTGTCGTGCAGGGAAGCCACAAGAGACGAGAAGAAATCGCGAAATGTCCAGTTCCGGCCAGTTTAGTGTTTTCTCGCTAGGTGCCGTCCGTTTAGCTGGAGTCGCGTATACAGAGTGGCGCTAATAAAACCATATGTATGTTGTCAGCACGGTCGACGAAACACATTTTAGTGATGACTCTCCGTCCAATGCGGCGGCCGTATTATGTTTGGGCACGGAGCGCGCTTCAATCGCACGGGGATAGATGGCGCCCAAGTATGGGGTCCCTCCCGAACCGTGTTTCTTCCACCGTGCTCTAGGCCAGCGTCATTCGATAGAGCTGTAAGCATGCGCACTCGCTCTGCACAGTTCCGGTACCCCGAATTGCAGTTGGGAACGAAGCACTTCTTTCCCATCCTTATAGCATGGCTTCCTTTCGGGTTAAGGTTAACCTTGGTGCACGGTGGTGGCACTTGTGACCAACACAGCAGCAAAGCAAAACACACACCACCACACCACGAAAAAGGTGAGCACGCTACGCCGCCGACACTGTGGCCGCCGAGGAGGGACCCCATACCGCAGCGCCATCCGCGGCGGCACCGAACTAACTACTCCTGGTTCGAGGCTAGCTCCGAACACGATCTGTTCGATGGCTCCTTGCGGAAAGAGCGGCGACTGACATCACCTAAAGGTGTTGCTTCCATCGTGGTTGTAAGCAAGCTCACGCCTAGCGTACTTCTTTCCTCACATGAAAAGAGTGCACGAGAAATATAAAGTATTGGCGACGTGCGCGATCGAAAGCGTTGCTGTGGTTGGCCTTCCACGATTGGCCGAATGCTGACTATGACGTCAGCAAAGGATTTCTCATTCCATGGATGCACTTCAACCCAATCCATTATTCAGAAACTGGACAGCCATAATTTAACACTTAGTCAAACGTAATAAGTTATTGACATCAAACAAGCAAACGGATATTTTAGAGGCTCTTATCAAACATATCTCAGACCTAATTCCTTGACAAGGAAAACAAATGAAGCTTAGAAGTTAGAAAAAAAAAAGGAATGATTTAACAAAAACAAGAACAGTGAGAAGGTTGAACCACCACCCTTCTAATGTTCCAAAAGGAATGCATATTTACACTGAACATCCACACCCGAAACATGACAAAACAAAAGGAACATCCGCACTAAAAGGAAAAAGACAAGGCAAGTGGAAGACCCAACTAAAATGGTTAGGAGAGCAAAGAGCCAGTCCCTTGCTCTGGGCTTCCAAATTAGCTTTAAATTAACAGACAAACAATGAAACAAAAACATAACGACCTTGCCGAAATAAAGGGAAGACCGATTTTAAGGCTAGAGGGCCCTGGACTAGTTTCAGGGCTCTGGCTTCCCAATTAGCTTGCATCACCTCCCTACACAAGGTTGAAAGTTCCTGAACAAGGCAATAAAACGACTCTTCTGGATTGAGGAATCATATTTCCCACTAACAAAACAGCCTAAGTGCAAATCGAGGCGATGTCGAATTAACGGACGACCCTTGGAAAAGGGGCCCAGAAACAAATCGAAGTGCGGGATAACAACTAAAGAACACATACAATGTGACACCCACAAAAGAAGGACGACAATGATTAAATAAAAAAGAAAAATAGAAAGTTTTTTTTTAACTGCACTGTGGACTAGAAAACCAAGACGTAGAAATTAGGGGTAAAGAAAAATATAAAGTGTAAACATTAAGTATAAACTCTGAATATAATACATTGATAAACTAACTTCTAACCTTCAAAAAAAAAAAAAAAAACTTGCACATTACTAATTATAACAACTCACAAATTATGTAACCATAGACACAAAAGAACAGCTGAAACAGATACCCGAAATACATGGCTTTAAAGAAAAAAAAGAAAAAAAAAAGAAAAGAGGTAAAGGTGAGGAGAAAGTGGGTCAAAATGGAAGGAATTTTCATAAACATAAAAAAGAAACTCACTCTCAGGATCGCAACAAACTATTAATACACCTTTTACAAGGAAAAAAAAAAAGAGCATGTAATCTGGACTAGAAATATAAATACACAGTTTAATAAAGACCAAGATACAGAATGTAAAAATGTACATAATGTAAATAAAACTGTACATAGTGTAAATAACTATCTAAAACATAAATCTAGATAAAATATAGATCTAAAAATAAAAAAAGACAAGCTCATTGTGGTCGGAATGATTAAATCCAAATATTTTAATCTCCAGT